>JAKOGI010000032.1:1267500-1367500 GCA_029747015.1 Carnegiea gigantea | reverse complement strand
TGGGGTAAGCATATGGTAGTCGACCTATGCAAACCCTTTGTTATCTTATAGTCTATTTCTTAAGGCTCTTATTCCATACTAATAAGTTGGGGATTCTGCATAGGTGTATCTTGTTGCATTCATATCTACTGTATCAGCATGAGACCCCACGATGAACACTGTCACCCTCTCTATTCCTTGATTTACCACATCATGAAGTTCATTTCAAACCTTGAGGACAATGTATTGTTATCCTGGTAAGTAGTATTGTAGGAATTCAATGAACGGGTAATGATGGGCTATGCGAAACTCAAATATTCTTCAAATTACATGAATAGGTGAGACATAGCAATAATCTAAATACTGTTGTATTTTATCAACTTGTCGATATCAAGGACCTACTTCATCCTAGATGCTGTGACGTTTTCTTTATTAACAAAGGTTGCTAGATCAGATCCCTTGTGTATAACTTGTAAAGATACTTAATAACCTTCTTTTGAGCGCAGTACTCAACATTTATATAGGCATCATATTTTAGCCAAAGTTCATGATTGTCTGGTACAACCCACTTGTTATCAACATTCATACCATGAATTGTTACACTTCTACCATCATCTCTATGCTTATATTTGACAAACTCATTCTCTTCAATAATGGTCTCATTAGAGAAGGCCTTTGGATAATGTTTTGTGCACTTCCTACCATCTGTACATGGGCATAAGAAACACCATTGCCACATGGATCATGAATCATGTGCCTTGTAACTGTTTCAAATGTTAAATGGTCACTAACATTATCAGGTAGCTTGAGCATATAACGTTATTAATATTTTATGCACAAGTTGGCTTTTACTAATTTGCTAAGGTAGGCCATGGTTTTGGAATTCAATAACATTTATATATGTGAATAGGGGAAACGACAAACTTAAGTGATAGAATACGTAATGATATAGATGTTCCAACTGCAATAGGATCATTATCTCTTGCAGTAATTGCATGTTATAAACCACTATACAAATCTGCTCGAAGTGCACCTCAATATCTAATTCAATCTCCATGCTTCCATTGCAGCATAAGAATCAACAAAGAATTTTAAAAACAAATGGCCACAACGAAGTAAAATGTTGCACTCATTCACTTGATATTGTATCAACATTGCACATAACTCTCACATTGCGACAGATGATCTAGTGCTGATTCACGCTTTAGCACAAGGTGCGTTCTGACCAACCATCGATTCCATATAGAGATAAAAGGGATATTAAAGAGGCATATAGGATGGGTGACTTCCATATATAAGCTGCATGTTTCAGTCCATATTGCAAGCAATGATGTCTTGGCTGCCCTCATCAGTATGCTCACCACATACGTTGAGAGCTCCCTCTTCATCTGCATTAGGCCTTATGTATTGGCGCCCTAACCATGCTTCAATGATTCAACTTATCAATTCAACAATTTTGGTGGCATGTAAGATGTCCCATGCATTCTGAATGACCCCCATATAAGGATTTACTAAATGAAGTATTCATTGTAATGCCTTCGAAATTGCCAGATCAGCCCGTTAGCACTTTGCTTGCTATTCAAAGCCTGACATCAGTTCCACACTTCATTATGTGTATCGTGGGTTATAATTTAGCAAATCTTGGCTTTCTTCCTTATTTTAGGAGTAAAGAACCAATGTGATGGTATTGTTGCCCATTGATACAGAAACAGTAAGGACCATGACCATCCATTACACAGTAGTCAATTGTCCCACACTCCCACCCTTTGAAGTAGATGATAACACTGAGTTGTACGCTCTAACATGTTGGGTGAAATTTAGACCATTTAGTAATGTGCCTAGAGCAGGAGGAGCTAGAGGCAAGTTTGGCAATATGACACATCCATTTTGAATCATATGGTGAATCGCGGTTGAGAAGTGTTGCTACTTCTAATCTTTTCACCTAACCACATAGTGCTTTGTAGTGGCTATGCGAAACCATCCTTTCTGTGAATAAACATCACTCTGTAAATTTTCTAGGTGGATTAGAGTTCAAGTAGTAGGCGGGTCTTCGCGTTCACTTCATAGAATATCAGTGTTTACTGCAAGGATATGGCTAGTTGTAATGCTTTGGCTTCCGCTTGATATCCTTCATGTTCTTGTATGTATTGTGCAGGTATCTCATCTTGATTACATTGCATAAATAGTCTCCATCTTACGTTAAGTAGAGCTAGCAAAAATTCTAAATGACTTTGAATTCTTTGATTACTTAGTGGGTCTCTCTCCAATGACTGCATAAATGATTGCTTAAGGATCTTCTAGTTCCAACGTGATATATATAAAATCTATAAAGGAAAAATCTTATGCTTAGTTATTTCTGTAACTCATAATGTGTTTTAGTGTACAATTGCCTTTATATTTGTAAGTTTTACTATGATAGAGCAAAATGTCATGTAGTGAAGAAAGTAGAAGTAGTGCTTTTTATGTAATTTATTATGTTGTTATCATTCAACATTATTCGATTTGATTCAAACAATTTTTTAAAACTTATTTGTGCTCAGCTTTTTGAAAACTTTTTGGCGCTCTTTGTTGCCAAGAAAACATAGTTGTAAGTGGAAGTAGATTTTGTTCAAGGCAAGGTAAAAGAGTTTTATATCATAATAATATTTTATTTGGTAATAACTCTTTTACTCCTTAAATATATAATGTTTGGAATTGACCTCGAGCAATGTAGACCTCTTCCTTAATCTATGTTGACCCCTACAAATTCGAGAAGATTAAATCGAATCATAATGGACAATGTATTGAAAGAAAATAATACAAATGGAAATGAAGTCGTTACTTGAAAAAGATGTTATACCAATAAATTGGCCGGCTTAGACACACTAATTTGGTTATTAGGACACGTTTCTTTTTCAATGATATTTAGGTCATGTATATTCTATTTAGAGATGTTATAACAATATGCATATAATTGATTGATATTTAGGGCATATATATTCAGCTAAAGAAAAGTTAATTATAATCTATACGGATTTTTTTCTAATTATCTGGATATATTATAGGAATACTTTTTTCTCAGATTTCAAGACCAATACAGTTTAAAAAGAAAAAAAATAAAACGATTAATATTCTTCATCTCAGGTGACTTTTTGTCCTGATTTTAATTATTTGGCTTAATTTTCTTTGGTTGTAATGTTGATACAAGAGAGTTATATACACACACACACACACACACACACACACACACATATATATATATGTATATACATATATATGTATATATACATATATATATATATATATATATATATATATATATATATATATATATATATATATATATATAGTATATATATATATAGTATATAATATATATCTATAATATATGTATATATAAATATATAATATATATATATATATTATATATATATATATATATATATATATATATGTATGTATATATATATGTATGTATGTATATATTCGTATACATATACATATATACATACCCATGTACATACATACATACATGTGTGTGTGTGTGTGTGTGTGTGTGTGTGTGTGTGTGTGTGTGTGTGTGTGTGTGTGTGTGTTTCTATATATATATATATATATATATATATATATATATAACATCGACATAAGTAAGTAAATATGAGAGAAGCAATCTTGAAAATTTTGGATTTCGTTTAAATGCAATGACAATTGAGGCAACAATTGAGGTCAAGAGAGATATTGTATCCAACGGTCTAAAAACTCTAATTTATGAGAATTGAGGAACAATCGTCCTTATCACTACATTGCTATTATATAGAAGCATAGATTAACTCAAGCTCACAAATCCAAGGTTTCTCGTCTATTCTATAGTTATCTATAATGGGGGGTTTGTTTGCACCAATTGTAACCTTCTAAGAAGGTCATCAATGAGATCTTCCCAACGTGCTTCCCATAATTGATCAAGTTGTGCCGCTTTTGAGAACATAATCATTGAACAAAGCATAGTCCTTAGTTTAGCCCCAATTACCCATGCTGACACTTCTGTTAATGCTTCATGTCACTCATTGGTGTCATCTGATAACCCACGTGCTAAGCAAGCTTCTTTGAATGTTGAGTGTAGGGTTCCATTAACAATTCTTAAGACATCAAAACATGCTGCACCCCAAACAATATAAAGGGAGATTATGAGATAATGTCTTACGCCCACGTTAGGGTAAGCATATGGTAATTGATCTATGCAAACCCTTTATTGCCTTATAGTCCATTTCTTACAGCTCTTATTCGATATGTAATGAGTTGGGAATTCTATATAGGTATATCTTCTTGCATTCATATTTGCTGTATCAGCACGAAACCACCTGATGAACACTGTCACCCTCTCTATTGCTTGATTTACCACATTATGCAATTCATTTCAAACCCTGAGGACGTTGTACTGTTGTCCTGGTAAGTGGTATTGTAGCAATTCAACAAATGGGTAATGATGGGTTATGTCAAACTCAAATATTTTTCAAATTGCATCAATAGGTGAGACATAACAGTAATCTAAATACTGTTCTATTTTATCAACCCGTCTATATGGAGGACCTACTTCCTCCTTGGTGTTGTGAGCATTGTCTTCAATAACAAAGGTTGCGCAATCTAGTCCCTGGTGCATAGCCTTGTAAAGATACTTAATAACCTTCTTTTGAGTGTAGTGCTCAACATTTATATAGGCATCATATTTCACACAAAGTTCATGATTGTATGGCACAACAATCAACGACAAATTTTCAAAACAAACGGCCATAATGAAGTAAAATGTTCCACTTAGTCACTTCATATTGTATCAGTATTGCTTCTCGCATTGTTACGGATGATCTACAACTGATTCACCCTTTAGCACTTGGTGTGAACCATCGAAACCATATGGAAATAAAAGGGATATTAGAGAGGCATATAGTATGGGTGGGTTTCATATATGATAAGGCCGTAAGCGCACAGTGGCGTTGTAGCAAATCAAGGTCGATCACACAAAGATTTCGTCAAGCTATTGGGTTATATTCTGTCAAGATAGGGTAAGCAAATTAAAATTTGATATTGACATTAAACTAATTAACTATCTAATCTAATGGATAAATAATAATTGGCATTAACAAAATAAGCAATCACCTGATCCACGCATCAATCAAGCACTTCTTCCTTAATTAGTTGTTTTAAAATCGATAATCGAAGTGTCACAACCCTCTTTCAAGATAAAATGAAAAACCTAAATCTGACCAAATATCATTTCTCTAGCGTTCTTAATTTGTTTAGGCTCATTAAGCGTACAATTATCATATTCGTGGTTTCTCAATTGGTGTGCTCTCTCAGGACAACAATCAATAAAGTTAAATCCTAGAATTTTAGTATTAAATTTCACCTTTCAGTTCTTCATCTAATACCTAAAACATGCAAGAAGGTGATCAAATTTCTCATAGGATAATAAACTTCCAGAATTCGATAAAAGAATCCAACAAATTACAAAGTACCAATTGATATCAGCACAAGATCAAGAAATTAACAAATGTTTGCATAAATCCAAAATCAAACAACAAAGATAATCAAAATTACAATATAAATCTAAATTTAGAGAAGAGAAGAGAAGAAGAGGAGAAAAGAGATGCTTAGCCACGATTGCGCTTAAACTATTGTGCAAACCTGGAATGGAATCCTTGTAAATCTTCACTTCAACTCACTCTTTCTCCCTCTAATCTAATATAAATCCTAATCCAATTGATAAAAATGGAGAGAGCAAATGGAATGATGGGATGATGGTTTTTTGTTTTCTGCTGCAAAAATAGCCTTTATTTATGGAGAAACACAATCAACCTCAGCCACACAATGAGAGAAAATGAACGGGCTAGCAGTTATGCATCCAGCATGGACTGTGACATCCGTAATAGGCAGACTGTAGTGCTTGCTGAATCCAAAATCTACTGCTCTTCTTTTGCTCCACGGGCACAGGTCTTGGGGTGCCTCTATGGTGGCCAATATGCACTTAAATCAAGGTCAATTGCTGGGTTAAATGGTATAAAATCCTGCAAAAGTCACCAAAGAACCACACCCAAATATAAAACGAGAATAGAACATAAATTATAACATAACGCACACAATTCTCTCTAAAAATGTAACAAAATCACCTCAAAATAGTATGCACTTTAAGCACTTATCAATACATCAAGCTGCAGGTTTGTGTCCATATTGGAAACAATGATGTCTCGAGTACCCTCATCAATATGCTCACCACACACTATAAGAGCTGCCACTTCATATGCTTTGGGCCTTGTGTATTGGCACGTTGACCGTGCTTTGATGATTCAAATTCTTAAGTCAACAATTTTGGTGGCATGTAAAATATCCCGTGCATTTTTAAATACCTTCACATAAGGATTTACTAAGTGTAGTATTCATAATAATGCCTCTGAAATTACCAGATCAGTCCCGTTGACATTTTGCTGGCTATTCAAAGCCCTGCATCGGTTTCGCACGTCATCATGTTCATCATAAATGTACAATTTAGCAAATCTTGGCTTTTTTCCTTATCTTGGGAGTAAAGAACCAATGTGATGGTAGTTTCGCCCACTGAGACGAAAGGAGTAAGGACCATAATGATCCATTACAGAGTTGTCAATTGTCCCACCCTTTGAAGTCAATGATAACATTGAGTTGTAAGCTCTAACATATTGGGTGAAATTTAGATCATTCAGTAATGTGTCTCGAAGAGGAGGAGCTAGAGGTAAGTTGGACAATATGACACGTCCATTTTGATAACATAAGGTGAATCACGTTTGAGAAATGCTACTACTTCTAATATTTTCACCTAACCACATAGTAGCTTTGTAGTGGCTACTTGAAACCATCCTTCCTGTGAATAACCATTGCTCTGTAAATTTTCAACATAGATTAGTGTTCAGAGTAGTAGGCAGGTCGTGAAGTTCACTTCATAGAATGCCAGTCTTTGCTGCAGTGCAAGAAATGGCTAATTATAATGCTTTGGCTTCCGCTTGATATCGTTCAAGTTCTTATATATATCGTGTAGGAATCTCATCTTGATTACATTGCATAAATAGTCTCCATCTTGCTGTTGAGCCGATCTAGCATATTTACTAAGCCATTTTAAACTCTTTGACTACTTGGTTTGTCTGTCTCCATAACTGTATGAACAATTTCATACATATACGTGACTGTATGTATGTATTTATACATATATACATACATATATATATATAGGTATATATATATGTACATATATATGTACGTATGTATATGTGTGTGTGTGTGTGTGTGTATATATATATATCTATATAATATATATATATGTATATATATATATATATATATATATATATATATATATAATATGTCAACATATGAGGGTAAATATGAGAGAAGTAATCTTGAAAATTTTGGATTTCATTTAAACATAATCAGAATTAAAGCATCGGTTGAGATCAAGAGAGAGATTGTATCCAATGGTCTAAAAGCTCTAATTTATAAGAATTGAGGAAATATCCATCTCATCGCTACATTCCTATTATATAGAAGTATGGATTGGCTCAAGCTCATACATTCCAAGGTTTCTTCTCTATTCTATACTTGTCTCCAACTGGGGGGCTCTTCGCTCTCGTTGTGGCGTTCGAGGGAGGTCATTAGTGAGATCTTTCCAATGTGCTTCTCATACTTGATCAGGTTGTGCCACTTTTGAGAACATAAGCATTAAACAAAATATACTACTTAGTTTAACCTCAGTTGCCAATGCTAATGCTTCTGTCAATGCTTCATGCCACTCGTTAGTGTCATCTAACAACCCACGTGCTAAGAAAGCTTCTTTAAAAGTTGAATCTAGGGTTCCATTAACAATTCTTCAGTCTTCATAACATGTTGCAATGGGAACAACATGCAGCAACATTTTGAGATAATATCTTTCCCCCATGTTAGGGTGAGCATATGGTGATCAATGTATACAAATCCTTTGTTGTCTTATAGTCCATTTCATAAGGCTCTTGCTGGGAATTTTGCATAGGTATATCTTCTCACTTTCATATTTGTTATATTTGCATGAAACCACCTGATGAGCATTACCACCCTCTTTGTTACTTGATTTGCCCCATAATGAAGTTCATTTCAATCGCTGAAGACAATGTATTATTGTCCTGGTAAGTCGTATTGTATCAATTCAATAGATGGGTAATAATGTGTTATGTCAAACTCAAATATTCTACAAATTGCATCAACGGGTGGCACATAACGATAATCTAAATACTGTTTTATTTCATCAACCTATCTATATCGAGGACCTTCTCTATCCTCGGTACTTTGAGCATTGTCTTCAATAATAAAAGTTGCTCGATCAGGTCCCTTGTGCTTATACTTATGAAGATACTTAATAACCTTTTTTTGAGTGCAGCGCTCAACCTTTATATAGGCATCATATTTGACACAAAGTTCACAATCGTATGGTAGAACCCACCTATTATCAACATTCGTACTAAGAATTGTTACACTTCTACTATTCTCTCTACGCCTATATTTGACAAACCTACTCTCCTTAATAATGGTCTCATTGGAGAAGGTCTTTGGATAATATTTTTTGCACTTAGTATCATCCATGCATGAGGTATAAGAAACACCATTACCACATAGACCCTGAATCATGTGCCTTTTAACTGTTTCAAATGCTAGACGGTCACTAACATTATGAGGTAGTACATCGCATATAACATTATCAATATCTTGTGCACAAGTTAGCTTGTACTTATTTCATTAGGTAAGCAAAATAGGAGAATGCGGTAAACCTTGCTTTTGAAATTCAATAACATGTATATATGTGAATAGGAGAAATGACAAACTTAAGTGACGGAATAGATAATGATATATATGTTCCAACTATGGTGGGATTATTTTCTTCAGTAGTAATTGCATCTTATAAACCACTGCACAAATATGCTCGGAGTGTACCTTAGTGACATCATATGTAAATTAATCTCCATACTTCTATTGTAGCATAACAATCAACAATGAATTGTAAAAACAAACGGCCACAATAAAGTAAAATGTACCACTCATTCATTCAATATTGTATCAGAAATGCGTAGAACTCTCACATTGTGACGGATGATCTATTGTTGCTTGACCCTTTAGCACATGGAATGTTCAACCCACCCATCGGCTGCATATGGAAATAAAAGTGAATATTGGAGAGGCATATAGGATGGGTGAGTCTCATATATATGTTTTATGTTTCCGTCAACACTACAAACAATGATGTCTTGGGTTCCCTCTTCAGTATGCTTATCACCCACTCTGAGCGCTGCCACTTCATCTGCTATAGGCCTTGTATATTGGCGTCCTAGCGAAGCATCGATTATTCGAATTCTTAAGTCAATAATGTTGTTAGCGCATATCATATCCTGTGCTTTTTGAATGGCCATTACATAAGGATTTACTAAATTAAACATTCATTCTAATGTCTCCAAAATTGTAAAATCAACCTTGTTGACACTTTGTTGGCTATTCAAAGCCTTGCATCGATTTTGCACTTCATCATTAGTATCGTAATGTACAATTGAGCAAGTCTTGGCTTCCTTCCCTCTGTTGGGAGTAAAGAACCAACTTAATGGTGGTTTCCCCACCAATATGGAAGGAGTAAGGACCATGACCATCCATTATAGAGTAGTCAATCGTGCCACCCATTGAACTAAATGATAACATTGAGTTGTAAGCTCTAATATGTTGGGGGAAATTTGGATCATTCAGTAATGTGACTTGAGGAGGCATAGCAAGAGGCAAGTTTGGCAATATAACTCATTCATTTTGACAACATAAGGTAAGTTCCGCTTGAGAAATGTTATAACTTCTGATCTTTTCACCTAACCACATAATAGCTTTGCAATAGCCACATAAAACCATCCTTCCTATGAATAACCATCGGTCTATAAACTCGATACCTACATTAGAGTTCAGAGTAGGAGGCAGTGCTTGATGTTGACTTTGTACAATGTTTGTGTTTGCTGCAGCACGGATATAGCTAATTGTAATGTTCTGGCTTCCACTTGGTATCATTCATGTTCTTGTGTGTATCATATGGCTGTCTTATCTTGATTACATTGCATAAATAGTCTTCATCTTGCACTAAGCTGAGGCGGCTTATTTTCTAAGCCATTTTTAATTCTTTGACTACTTGGCCGGTCTCTATCCATGACTGCATGAACAATTGTTTAAGAGTCTTTTAGTTTGAAAGTCGTACATGTAAAATCTACAAAGGCAAAATCTTGTACTTATTATTTATGTCACTCTTAATGTGTTTAAGTGTAGAATTGTCTTTATATTTATAAGTCTAATTTCCACGGAGTAAAATGTTATGTATTGAAGAAAGCAGAAGTAGTATTTGTATGTAATATGTTATATTGTTATCATACAGTGTAATTCAATTGGGATTTAAACAATTTTTAAAAGTTATTTGGGCTCAGTTTTTTTAAAAACTTTTTGGCGCTCTTTGTAGGAAAGAAGATGTACTTGTAAGTGGGAGTAGATTTTGTTCAACGAAAGGTAAAAGAGTTTTATGTCATAATAATATTTCATTTGGTAATAATTGTTTTATTTCTTAAATATATAATGTTTGAAAACAACCTCGATCAATGCAAACCTCTTCTTGAATGTGTGTTGATCTCTACAAGTTCAAGAAGATTAAATCGAAGCATAACAAAGAGTGAATGAAAAGAAAATAGTACAAATGGAAACGAAGTTGTTGCTTCAAGATCAATGCAAACCCCAATCAATGTCGGCTTGGACATGATAATTTGGTTACTTGGGCATGTTGTTTCCTATTTTTTAATGATGTTTGGACAATAAATTTGTTGGCTTGGACATAATAATTTGGTTATTAGGACATTTTGTTTCTTTTTTTTAATGATATTTAGGGAATTTACAACTTTGGGGTGCCGTGGATTCTATAGAAATAGTTTTTAGGGGCTAACATTTTTAGAATATATTTCCAAGTACCTACTATTTTGGGTAAACTAATAGCAGGGGTCAATTTTTTATGAAATAGTTGCTCTCTAAAGTTTTTCTTTGCACCTTAGTCCCTGAACTTTCTGAATTTGCTATTTTTGCCCAAAATGAGGTTTAAAGTGCAAATACTCAAGTTTTTAGGAGTTTTTGATAAAACTAAGCTTATATTTTTGTTTAGACTTCTCATAATGACTTTTCTAGTACTAGTTATCACAAACTACTTATATCAAAAATATTATATTTTCTGTTATTGACGGCCCACCACACTTAGTAAAATAATTAAAGCTTAATTAGAGATTTTTGACCATTACCTGTACTTGGTCAGCGCTAGACACTGGCATTCGTTTAGCTTTCGGTTTATAGAGATTGCTAATCTTAACCCCACCTTCCTTAGAGTAGGCACAACACAGATCCGTTTCACTCCCTACATCAGACCGTAGTCACTAATCAAGTTTTAAGTACTTTTAAAGGATAGTGAGACTAAATCAAGAAATTATAATATTTAAGACATCAGATTCAATTGAATAACGACCCCTAATAAGAAACTTCTTTTATTGAAAGCTTGAAAGTGGAAATATTAGAATGGAAAGCTTGAAGAGGAACTTAAGCTAAAATCATTAGAGATGCTTGCTCATAGAAAAATGAAGAATCCCGACTTCTCTTGTGCTCAAGAATGCTCAAATGACCGTGTTCCTTCTTAGTGCTCGATCTCTATTTTTATAGAGGGGATGGGGATACATAGGATGTCCATTGGCTACAGTATGCACTGATTTTTAACATAGTTATAGTACATTCACATGGCTATAGTAGAATGCCTTATTTTACAGACCTAACACTTATCAAAATAGCACAATAATGAAGCAACCACTTTTCAGAGCTTTTAATGATGACAAGACTAGTTATTATTATTGAGATTCTGCATGCCTTCATCTTCAATTATATCTATAGATCGTCATTATCTAGATAATCATCAAAATCTTTATCAAATTGAAGATGCTTTAGGTCCCATTTCTCAAATAATTCAAGAAGATATTTCTTTCCCTTTTTTGATAAGAATTTTTCAACTCGAACATCAAAGAGATAATGAAATATATCTTCTGAAACTGCTCCTTCCACCTTTGTGTATTCTTTGAACTCATTGTCAGAGGCGATAGTAGTGTTTCCACAATGCATTAACATTTTTCCTTGCTCGATTACTGCACAACTTTGATGATAAATGTTGTAAAAACTGATGGTTATTGTTAAAGCAGGATCAGTAACTATTTCTCGTCGATCCGGAAACCATTCTTATCGTTGATCATAGGCATCATCGTAATCAACAATCTGAATAAGATAATAGGCTGGTTTGACTTTTCCATTTTCATACTCTATTAGTGCACAATGTACCTCTACATATAGGCATCAATCATTTGAAATATTTCTTGGACTATAAGGAGATGTTAGAATCCAATGGATCTTTCTGAACATGCATTGTTGGAACTTAGTTAATTTTAAGAAAAATGGGTAACTTGGATATGGGATTTCCATAAAGTAAAGTACCATTTCGAGTTCCTAGGCTTTAATGTTGGGGTCATTTTAAGAGATTAAATTTGCTGGGAAACTAACACCACCAATGCCAGATTTATCGAGAAAGTATATCGTCGTACTCCAAGACTCTCAAATATCATAGGAATAATGATGATAATAGTTAATACAGGTTACCACTCATTGAACCATTTTTCTTAAACATGAGAACTTATTTTTTCTTGGATATCATAAGGACATCTAGGGTAATTAACTTGTAACTCTAGAAGGAAAAATTTTTGGATTATTAAGCAGGAAAAAGATAGCATACCACAATGTGATCTACTTTTTGTATAGAATTCCAAATTATCAATAGGTACTTTATTAGAAGGAGAAACATGTTCTAGTAATAATGGTATTTCATTATGGATTTCATCCATTTCTGGCAGGAGTTCTGCTCTGATGATCATCATCGGTGAGTTCTCGAGTTAAATTATCTGTCAAAGAGTTCTTCGGTCCCTATATATGCTCAATAGAAAAAGAAAACTGGTTAAGATATAATTGCCAATGCCGAAATCGCTCTTGCACTTGTATATTTGATAACTTCTTTTTCATAAAACCAAGTATTCCTTTGCAATCAGCTCGAATAAGAAAGGTTTTAGGCTGAAAAGGTTTTAGGCTAAAATGATTAAGAATTTTTCAATTCCCCTTATTACTACAAGGATTTCTCTTTCCATTGTAGGATAGTTGCATTATGCCCGATTAAAACTTTCGCTGCAATATTTGTAGTGTTTTTTGTCTTTTTTTTATTTTGAGTACTGCGCTGTAATGCTCATTGCTGACATCTGTCTTAAGCACTAAATCATCTTCTTCATTAGACAAATTAAGAACAGAAAGATTTTTACACATCTTTTAAAAATTTTGAATAATCTTTGTATCATTAGTGGTCCATGTCTAACTTACTTCTTTCTTGCGTTTTTGCTGTAATGGCTTTCTTAATTTAGCTAATCTTTAATGAAATCAGAAGCATAGGTAAGGCATCCAAGGAACCTTTCTAATTGCTCATATCTTCAATTTTTTCTAAGAAATTCGTTATTTGTTCCAGAATATGCTTTTATAGGATGATTTGTTCAGCTTTTATATCTAAGCCTAATGTCTGTGTTTCAAAACTATGAAATAAAGCTGCAAGTGTACAGACGTGGTTTTAGTACTTTACAGGTAGTTCACAGAAGAGGCCTAATTTTAATTACTAGAATCCAACTATTAAACCAATCAAGACAAACCAGAATTAATCCAAATAATAGTCAAGAATTTAAAATAAGATGAAACACTTGGAATTTAACTAAAACTAATTGAAACTAAAATTAACAACAAAGAAATAAGGTAAAATTAATATAACCCAAACATGAAACATGAAATTTAAACTAAAGCTAGCGTAAAGTAATAAGGTAGAAAGAACTTACCTCAAGAGGGGAAATTATGAGCTATAATCAAGAAATCCATGACTAAAGATTGAATCTTTGAGAGTCACCTTTAAACTTGAATCTTGAAAGAGAACTCCTGTAGAGAAATTCAACTTAAGAGTAGAAGAGTCGAATTGAAATAAAACTAGAGAAATAATATTTGAACTAATAACTTGGATGACAACTAAAACTCAAAATTTAAATTGAAACAAGAGCTTGAAATCAAATCTCAACTAAAAATTATAAGAATTCTCAAGAACTACACCAATACTATTAGGGAAGAAGAGAAGAAGAATTGATGGATTGATGATGAGATGATTTACAAGAGTCTCCTAAAGCCCTATTTATACTAATGCTAATTTCTTAATTACAAAGATTGCTCAAATAAAAATCAAATTTTCTACGTTTCTAATAATACCCATATTCTAATCTTCACTTAAAATCTCAGTTTCCCCTTCACTTTCTAATTTGTGGTTGCTGAGAAAAGGGAAACAAAGAGCTGGCCTGCTGCGAGCCTGCGACTGGGACGCACATGGGCCGACTGCACCAAGCCCACACGGGCTGCTGTTGAGAAAAGAAGGGAACTGGGATGCTTAGGGGTGTTTGCTACTGGCTTCATGAAGAACAGGCCCAATTGGGCGAAACAGGGAAGGAGGCGGCTGCTGGGCCAGCTTGAGCACCCGGCCTAACCGGGAAAGAGATGGATAGAGAGCTGGGCCAGCTGGAACTAGGCCAGCTTGGTTCTTTTCTTTTCTTTTCTTATTTCTTCTTCTTGTTGTATTTTGGCCAAATCAATCATATTTTCATCACAACATTATTTCCTACAAAAATCAAATGATAAACAAATAAAATTTAAAAATAATCTCGATTATGAACAAAACCTAAATGATTAGAAGTACTTTATTTGACACTTTTGGTGCTCAAACAAATACCCCACACCTAGACTTTGCTCGCCCTCAAGTAAAATGAAAAAAATCTAAGTAAAGCACCTAACTCACTTTCGTAGGAATTATGGTTGCACTTAGCACGTGCAAAAGCCCTTTAAACCGCTAGGTTCTCCCTAATGGATGAGTGTGGTCTTATGCGAGTTTGTAGAAGATATACCCACAAAATGTTTGAAAAAGAAAAACATAAAGAGAAAGACAATAAAAAATCTTTTTGATTTTTTTTTTCAAACATACATACATATACACTGGGAAAAACCATACACACTTTATCAACAAATCATTCCTGTAACGTAAGTATCAAACCATACATAAGCACAATGTACATATCAAACTCTTGGCCACCAAAGATGGCATCCATACAACAACTTTTCACGCCACAAGCCCTTGCAATAGTGAATCCATCCTAGTACTCAATGTGCTAGTGTACCATCATCTCAGGGGTTCGGCTAACCATGATTGGTCCCACTTGACAACTTTATCGAGTCAATTATTCTGGTTACAAGTTTTCCCAGTAGCAATATTGCTTCAAAGAGTACCACCCAGTAGCATATGCCTCAAAGAGATACTTGTCATATCCAATTCTAAGACTTTTTATTTTTTATTTTTCTTTACTTTTTTTTTGAATGACACAAATAAATGACAAGTAGGGGATCCACCTATGGTTGCCTAAATTCCTAACACAATGGTGCTATGTGAATAAGGATTGGACTCAAGCTACAATAAACTAGACTCAAGCTATAATGAACTGTCAGGATTAGAATTGGGATAAGAAATAATGCTCTCGGGCTCAAGGTCTACTACGTACATAATACTCATATACAACTTGATATTAAGTCCAAGGGCTCAAAAGTTAATCAAGATAATACAACGCCCCAAAATTACATAAAAAACCTTTTTTGGGGTTTTTTTTATTTTTTTTTTAAAAATTGTGAAGCATAGCTTCCCCTCCTCCACACCAAGATTACGCAATGTCCGCATTGTTGGAAAAGGGAGTATCAAGCAAAAAGAAGAAAACAAAGTATACCATATGCACCATATACAAGGGACAGAACAATACTACCAGGTCGGATACTGAATGTACCCGAACTACCTCACCACCCATCAGTAGTCACTAGGTGGTTCATGGAGCATTAGACACTCCATGTCCTCCTCTGTAAGGAGTTCGAGGAATTGCTTCAATCGTTGCCCATTGACCTTCTATTTAGCTCCAGTAGCAGGATCTTGTATCTCAACTGCACCATACGAAAATGCATGAGTAACAACAAAAGGACCCGTCTAGCGGGACCCAAGCTTACCTGGAAAGAGATGCAATTTCGAATCATATAGAAGCACTTTCATACCTGGGGCAAAGTCCTTCCTAATAATCATCTGGTCATGAACCAACCTCACCCTCACCTTAGACAATGTAGCACTCTTATGGGCCTTAGATCGGATCTACTCTAACTCACTCAACTGCCGTCACCTCTCTTCACCTACTACAGTAAGATCATAGTTAAGGGTCCTAATAGCCCACCAAGCTTTATGTTCAAGCTCAAATGTAAGATGACAAGGCTTCCCATAGACTACCCTATAAGGCGGCATACCTAAGTCTCTTAAAAGCCGTCCTATAAGCCCATAAGGCATCAATAAGCTTGTCAGGCCAATCTTTTTTGTTTTTGTTAACTATTTTCTCCAAAGTTTATTTTATTTACCTATCGGATGCTTCCACCTGTCTATTGGTTTGGGGATGATAAGGAGTGGCTAGCCTATGGATAATAGAGTACCGTCTCAGTAGTGAATCAAAGGATCGATTGTTGAAGTGGGTACCCTGGTCACTAATGATTGCACGAGGCATTCCATGCTCAGAAAATATGTTCTCCCTCATAAGCTTCACCATAACCGTAGCCTCATTAGTCATAGTGGGGATAGCCTCAACCCACTTAGACACATAATCAACACCTAGTAGAATATACACATTCCCAAAAGAAATTGGAAATGATCCCATAAAATCAACACCCCATACATCAAAAATCTCCACAATAATAATGAGGGGCATCATATCTCTCCTTGTGATATAGCATAACTGCTGACATTTAGGGTATCTCCTACAGTATTCATGGGTATCTTTAAACAAAGTGGCCCAATAAAATCTATATTAAAGTACTTTGGCCGCAGTCGTTTTTCCACTAAAGTGCCCTCCACAGGCATGGTCATAGCAAAAAGACAAAATGCTCTTAATCTCATGGTCTGGGATACATCTCCTCACAGTTTAATTGGAACAATATTTAAACACGTAAGGATCATCTAAGATATAAAATTTCACCGAGTGCAAAAACCTATCCTTGTTATGCTTATTCCAACCCTCAGGCAGTTTACCAGTCACAAGATAGTTCACAATATCAACATATCATGGGTCAAAATGGATCACGAATAATTGCTCGTTAGGGAATCACTCAGAAATAGGGGCCTCAGTACCCCTAGTACGTACAATCCTAGACAGATTGTTGGCAACAGGGTTTTCAGAACCCTTTTTATCTCTAATCTCACAGTCAAACTCCTACAGTAGGGGCATCCATCTCACAACTCTAGCCTTAGCATCCTTCTTTGAAAGAAGGTGCTTAAGTGCAGCATGATCAATAAAAATAATGGCATAAGAACCAATCAAGTAAGGTCTAAATTTCTCAATACCAAAGATCACAACTAAAAACTCGTTCTCTGTCACAGTGTAATTCATCTGGGCATCATTTAATATGTTGCTAGCATAATCGATCACATAGGGTTTCTTATTAATGAGTTGTCGTAGAACAACCCGAATAGCATAGTCAGAAGTATCACACATCAATTCAAAAGGCTCATCCCAGACAGGAGGATGTAAAATAAAGGCAGTGGTTAAGGCTTCCTTCATCTTAGTAAATGCCTCTACACACTTCTCAGAGAAGTGGAAGGGTACATCCTTAGCTAGAAGGCTGGACAAGGGTTTAGCAATTTTACTAAAGTCCTGAATAAATCTGCAATAAAATCCAACATCTTTAAGAAAAGACCTAACATCTTTTACACGGGTGAGAGGTGGAAGATTAGCAATTAGATCAATTTTAGCCTTTTTAACCGCAATACCATCACTAGAAATCACATGGCCTAATACTATCCCCTTCTTCACCATAAAGTGACACTTCTCCCAGTTTAAAGTCAAATTTTTCTCGCTACATCTTTTCAAAAATTTTTCTAAGTTAGTTAAATAATTTTCAAAAGAAAACCCAAATACAGAAAAATCATCCATAAAAATCTCCATGCATTGTTTGACCAAATAAGAGAATATGGAAATCATGCATCTCTGGAAAGTAGTAAGAGCATTACATAGACTGAAAGGCATCCTCCCGAAAGCATAGGCACCAAAGAGGCCGGTAAAAGTAGTTTTCTCTTGATCCTCAGGAGCAATAGTGATCTAGGTATAGCCGGAATACCCATCAAAGAAGCAATAATATGAATGTCCAGCTAACCTCTCTAACATATGGTCCATGAAAGGGAGTGAAAAATGGTCTTTATGGGTGGTTGCATTTAATTTCCTATACTCAATACAGACCCTCCACCTGGACTGGGCTCAACTTGGAATTAGGTCATTCTTATCATTCCTAACCACGGTGATGTTGGTCTTCTTAGGAACGACTTGAACAGGACTAACCCACTCACTATTAGAAATAGATTATATGATCTCATGGTGTAGCTACTTCAACACTTCCTTCCTAACCACTTCTTGCAGTGCCGGGTTTAACTTGCTTTGTTGATCCCAATATGGTCTAGCACCGTCCTCTAAATGGATCCTATGCTGCACAACTGCATGCTAATAGCTTTGATGTCTCCTAAGGTCCATCCGAAGTCCTCTTTGTTTTCTCTAAGTAAGTGTAGCAATTTTTCCTCTTAGGCTTGGCTTAAATCAGAAGCAATAACCATAGGTAACGACTCATAAGGGCCCAGAAAAGCATACTTTAGGGAGTCAGGCAGGGGTTTTAGATCAAGTGACACACCAGAAGTAACACGAGCAAAAGGAATTTCAGCTATGAGTCCATAGAGGATGTATCAAAGTCAAACACATCATATTCAGGCTCATTATCCATAAAGAAGGACTCGTACTCAATAGCACACTCATCCGCATGCTCAAATTCCAACTCATCATAAGAAAGGTCACTCACTCAATTAAGGGTAGAATGATCCATATCATCAAAATCATCAGGCTGTCTTTACAAGTTAAAGATATTATCAAGAGTTATGTCGCCAAAATACAGTTTCATTATCCCATTCCTATAGTTAATCAGAGGATTGGATATAACCATGAAAGGGCTCCCCAAAATTATAGGAATATGGGACTCAACATTAGGCACTCTCTCAGTATCAACTACCGTAAAGTCAGCAGGAAATATGAATTCTTCCCCTTTAATGAGCATGTCCTCCACCACACTCTGAGGTATTCTAGTAGATTTATCGGCTAATTGGAGGACAATCTTGGTAGGTTTCAACTCATCTGGTCCAAGTCTCTCATAAACAGTGAAAGGAAGCAAGTCTAGACTAGCTCGCAAGTCTAGTAAAGCTCTATGAATGACCTGATCACCTATCACTATGAAAATGGTAGGGAAACTAGGGTCTTTGTATTTGACAGGAACCTGATTAGAGATAATGGAGCTAACATTAGAGGCTAATAAAGTTCTCTTGGGTACAGCAATTGCCTTCTTAGTAGTGCAAAGTTCCTTTAGAAATCTAGTATACAGGAGCATATGTTGGAGGGCATCCAATAAGGAAATGTTAATTTTAACTTGGGAAAATGTCTCCCTGATCTTATCAATATGAGTTTGGTCCTATTTCCCTTTTAGCCGGTTGGGAAAAGGAGTTATAGGTTCCTAAACCTATACGGGAGGGGTAGAAGTAGTCTTAGGAGGAGGTATGGTCACTATCGCAATAGGCTTATCCTCTTCAGACTCTCCTGAATCATCAGTGGTAATAGTAGGTGGTATATCAAATTTCTCATTCAAATTATCCCCCACATGATTATCAATCTGTTTTCCTAATCTCAAAGCTATAATAGTATTAACCTTCCTAAAAGTCTCAGGAGCAGAGTCAGAGGAGGTTCCACCCTTGGGGTTGGTCTCAGGAAGGTTCCTTTCTCTCTATTTACCACAACAGACTGGGAGAATTGTTCAGTTATTGTTCTAAGAATTCTTTCATTATTTTCTTTTAACATTCTTTTA
This sequence comes from Carnegiea gigantea, assembly GCA_029747015.1. NCBI lineage: Eukaryota > Viridiplantae > Streptophyta > Magnoliopsida > Caryophyllales > Cactaceae > Carnegiea > Carnegiea gigantea. The sequence continues at coordinate 1,347,382 of JAKOGI010000032.1, read as the reverse complement.
ATGTCACTTTTAATTCTCCTCTTATATTTATCAAATTCACTATAACTAGGAGGAGGTTGAGACTGGGCATTAGATGCTACAGGAGGAGAAACTGGTTGCCTAGGCCCATTTAAAAAACCATGGTAATTAGGCCTTGGGATGGTTTGGAAGGGGTGTGTAGGCAACCCTCTATATTGATTAGGCGCTACCACATTAGGTCCATTACTCCAAGAGAAGTTAGTCTGAGTATGCGACCTTCGACAAAAGGTAGAAGCATACAGGTCATTCTTTGGTCTTTGGTAGGCCATGTCTACCTATTCTTGGCCTGACGCCAAGAGGTGAGCAAAGTAGGGATATGTGCTCAAAGTATGATCCAACGCATGGCCTTGAGAGCACACTTCAGGGGTCGGGGAAGGTTGGGATTGTTGTAGAACTAATTTTTTCATCATATTTTCAAGGGCAGCAAATCGAGATTCCAGGTGACTCAATTCAGACACAGTATGCATGCCACCCCTTGCCCCATTATACCTAGAGTTTAGGCTGCCATCTCTAGTGGTTTCCCAATACATGGTTTTTTTTATCTAGATCCTCTAGGAATTCCCAAGCATTAGCATTGCTTTTAGAAAGAAAACCCCCTTGACACATTGACTCCACCATTATCCTCTTTTGTTGGTTAAGACCTTCATAAATGATTTGACATAAACGGGCTTAGTCTAAACCATGGTGAGGACATTAAGATAAGATGTTTTTAAACCTATCAATGTATTTCTAAAATAATTTCCAATGAGGTTGTACGAATGGATGAATTTCATTCCTTAGCTTAACCGTTTTGCTATTAGGGAAGTGTTTTCATAAAAAGACACGCACAAACCATCCCAGTTTGTAATGGAGTTCATAGATAAGCTATATATCCACTTTTTAGAATCATCTTTTAAAGCAAACGGAATGAATTTCATACGCACAGTATCAATAGGCACTTTAGGGTAACACATCTTAGAACAAACCTCATCAAACTCTCGCAGAAAGAGATAAGCATCTTCTACACCCCTAAACTTTGGAAGCATATAGGTATATTGGGGTTTAAGCTCGAGAGTAACATGTTCTGGGGCCGATATATTAAAACAAGATGGTGCAGTGATCTTAGGTGGATAAAAGATGTATTAAGTGTTATTGGTCTCACTTTGCCCATTTTTTATACTTAATTTTAGGTTTTGATTCATTATTATTTAGGTTAGTTTCCACTCTATTCAAGTGTTTGCTATTAGGATCCCTAAGCCAACACTCATGCAATCAAAACCCTCTTTGTCTTTATGATTTTTTTTTTCAATTTTTTAATTTTTTTTCTCTTTTTTGTTTGAAAGTAATAATGTTTAAATTTTTAGAGTGATGAATGAAATAAGAAAATAAAAACACAAATAAATTAAACTACTAGAAGTAAACAAAGTAAGCAATTTTAGCAATTACTCTAAATTTAAGCTACTAAATCAAGCAAACAAATAAGGACTAGACTCAAACAATTATTTGAAGTGATTTAACAATTAAAACTAATAATCAATTTCAACACCATTCCTGGTAACGGCGCCACAAACTTGTTTGTGTTTCAAAACTATGAAATAAAGTCGCAAGTGTACAGTCATGGTTAAAGCACTTTATGGGTCGTCCACAGATATGGGTTGAGTTTAATTACTAGAATCTAACTATTAAACCAATCAAGACAAACCGGAACTAATCCGAATAATAATCAAGAATTTAAACAAAGATGAAACACTTGGAATTTAACTAAAACTAATTGAAACTAAAATTAACAATTAAAAAATAAGGTAAAATTAATATAACCCAAGCATGAAGCATGAAATTTAAACTAAAGCTAGCAGAAAGTAAGAAGGAAGAAAGAACTTACCGTAACAGGAGAAATTATGAGCTATAATCAAGAAATTCATGAATAAAGATTAAATCTTTGAGTGTCACCTTTGAAATTGAGTATCGAAAGAGAACTCTTGTAGAGAAATTCTAACTTGAGAGTAGAATGCTCGAATTGAAATAAAACTAGAGAAATAATATTTGAACTAATAACTTGAATGACAACTAGAACTCGAAATTTAAATTGAAACAAGAACTTGAAATCAAATCTTAACTAACAATTACAAGATTTCTTAAGAACTACACCAATATTATAAGGGAAGAAGGGAAGAAGAATTGATAATGAGATGATGAGATGATTTACAAGAGTCTCCTGAAGGCCCCATTTATAGTAATGCTAGTTTCCTAGTTACATTGATAGCCTAAATAAAATCAAATTTTCTACCTTCCTAATAGTATCTATATTCTAATTTTCACCTAAAATCCCAAATTTCCCTTCACTTTCTAATTCGTGGCTACTGAGAAAAGGGAAACAGAGAGCTGGGCTACTGCGAGGCTGCACCAAGCCCAGATGGGCTGCTGTTCAGAAAAGAAGGGAATTGGGCTGCTTAGGGGTCTTTGCTATTAACCTCATGAAGAGCAAGCCCAATTGGGCGAAACAAGGAGGGGGTGGCTGCTGGGCTAACTTGAGCACCTGGCCCAACCGGGAAGAGAAGGAGAGAAAGCGTGGCCAGCTACAATTAGGCCAGCTTGGTTCTTTTCTTTTTTTTTTTTCCTTATTTCTTCTTCTCCTTGTATTTTGGCCCAATTAATCATATTTTCATCACACATTAATTCCTACAAAAATCAAATGATAAACAAATAAAATTCAAAAATAATCTTGATTACGAACAAAAGCTAAGTGATTAGAAGTACTTAATTTGACACTTTCGGTGTTCAAACAAGTAAGAACTCAGTTTCTTCTTCTGCATAAATGAAGTTTCTTCGCAAGTATGATACCATAATCAATGCATATTTGGATGACAGCTCAGACATCATCTTTGTGCTGTTCTATGGTTTTTGAAAAGACAAGGATATCATCGATGTAAACTAAACAATAATGATTAAGGTCTTTGAAGATGTAATCCATTCTTTTCTGGAATGTTTAAGGTGCATTTTTAAGACCAAATGACATTACTATTCCTTCATAATGTCCTTATGGGGCACTCAATGCAGTTGAAGGGATATTTTCCTCATCCATTTTTATCTGCCAATAACCACTTTTACAGTCCATTTTTGAGATCCAAAAGGCTCCTTGAATTATATTGAAAATGACAGTTTTGTTAGGAATATAACAACCATCAAAGACAGTACTATTATTAAGTTTTTTATAATTGATTACCATACTTGCTTTTCCTCTTTTTCCTTGTACATGATTTCTTACCATGAAAGCAGGGCTGGTGTGAGCACCCTTGCTATTCCTGATTAATCCTTTATCCAAAAGTTCGTTGATTTGTTTATCAAATTCCTGGATACCTTGTTGTGTATACACTATTTGTTTGACTCGAATAATAGTATTGGGATTTGACAAAGGAATTTTTGTAAATGTCTTAGCTTTATCCCAATAATCATATTATGAGAGGGTTGATTAGTAGCCTATAGGACTAGTATAATGCATTGGACTCTTCCTAATACTATGTATAACCCTTCTGTGGCTTCATTGTGACTCATAATACTATTATCAGCTATTCTCACTTGTAAAGGATTTTTAGCTCTTTTGCATATAAACTTTGAAAATAATGATCTTTTCTTAAAGCATACAGAATAACCACTATCTATGTGGGCACACAACTCATGTTTATTATATCCCTCTAAGCATACATTTATTGGAATATAGATGCTATTAGGATTTGTGTTGGTGACTTCATAGCATACCTCTATATTCATGTTTTTGACTAATCCACCCTCATAGATTGGTTCACTATCAGTTCTTGTTTTGTACCCAATGATCGTTCCATCTAGACTCAGACTTCAATCTACACTAGGTCTTGCAGATTCAAAACACACTCTACTCAGTTTACTAGTCATACTAATTGTATCATCTTTTTTAACTTCTTCTTTAGTTGATGAAGATCCTTCTTCCCATCTGTTCTTGTACTCATACTTCTTAATAGTTGGGGTTTAATGGTTATTTTATCATTCTCATCAATTTTTATCACATTTTTCTTGTTGATTTTGGTAGGGTTGGCAAAACTAGATATCTATGAACGATCAATTTTTATCTCTTGTGGATTGAATTTAATCCTCTGAATCTTTTGCATAGGGATAAGACTTTAAATTTTTCTGCCTCTATTCTTGTGACCTTAATATTTGAATCTATGGTATCGTCTAATTTGAAGATAATTTTCCAAAATATCCTTAATGGATATACTACTCTTTTCATATCTATCCCAACTATTTTTATTTTAAGAGATAGAAAACTTCTAGCAAATTCATCTTTTAGACTCACATAATATCTAGATCGACAATTGAATCCTACCGATCCATTGCACAAGTTGCTCTTAAACCTTGTGATAATTCGATTATTAAGTTTGGTATGCCTTATATCACAGAGCAAGGCATAAAGATAAATATCTTTGCCATAATATTATAATGGAGTAATTTGAACTTGGACACTTCCAATATTGATATATCCCTACTTTCTATCTTTGTTACGCTTAAGAATGTTTTCCTAATTATTAAGATTAACTTCTCCTACATCATGCTCACAATCTTTAACTTCTTGATCTCCTTCCATCATCTCACAAGCATAATTGCTCTTTAATTGAAAGATGGATTTTTTATAGATCATATATTTCTGAATTATAGGAAGGACCCAATCTTCTTTGACTTCTTCGTTATCATTGTCTATAACAAACTCTTCTCCTTGAAGATCACCTAGATAAGTCGAGCTACTTGCCATCATATGATTCGTTACTTCATAATCACTTTCTTCATATTCTTTGTCCAAGATAATTTCAACAATCCCCTTGTTGTTACTCAGGGCCAGGTCTAAGGCTTCATCTTCACTAAACTCAACATAATCTACGCTATCCAAGATTTCAATTAGTTTGTTATTCTTTCTATTTTTGCATTCATTAACATAATGTCCTCCTTTTTCGCATGCCCAGCATTTACAGTTCTTTTTCCTTGCAAGATAATAAGCTCCTTTCCTAAAAGATTTATGTTTTCTTGGACTCGGTTTGTTATAATATTTTCTTCCATATTTTCTCCTCTTTGCTTATTAAAGATCTTTTTCTTATAAAATTTTCTTTTTCTTCTCCTTTCAGGTCCATGTTCCCATGAGGTGAGTCCCAACAAGTTAAGAATCGCTACTTAATTTTCTTTTGGTTTTGGAGATTAAGACATTGATCATTGACCCGTTTTCTTAAATAAGAGATTCTCGAATCAAGGATATCAATGACATCTTCACGTTCAAGCCATGCCATATATTTTTCATTAGTTATAGAATTTATCGGGTATGGCAATTTGTCATAGAACATGCTAAGATTGGTTTCATTATGCCCAATTTTGTAATAATATTGACTGAATTCAGCAATTTTTTTCGGATATCTCATATCCTATGATTCTGTATTATTAATCTTTCTCTGCTATTCTCTTGCCTTTTCCTCAGAATCAAATTTAGCTCCGATAAAGTTGGTTTCAATTTCCTTACATAGATTTTTGAACATAACATCTAGTGTTTCCGTCATTCTTAATGTAGTTTTACCATCTTCATTTAAAGAATCATACCATTCAGCTACAGTGCCAAAGAAACTATGCTCAATATAGTTGAAGAAATTTAGAGCAGTCTAGGTAGTATTTTTTTGGTTTAAGACACTATTTATGTCTCTTTTGCAATGTTCAAATATTTCTTCTCTATTAAAAGCTCCATCTATGTTTAAGATGTATCCCGTTTGACTAATTGAAGTAAGGCCAACTTCTTCAAAAGGTTGTAGTTTTTCTTAGGATAAACCCGAAGAAAAAAATTGGTTGTACGTCCTGCTGAAATGTAACTAGGTCTTATGAAATGAGTACTTGATAGGAAGAATTTGAGTTTTAAATTTATAACCCCAGGTGCAAGGTTGATCATTGAGTACTCGGGGTGTCATCCTTAAAGAGTTGGCTTTCAAGTACCGGCATTGGCTAAAGTGACTCAATCTAGGCCAAAAAGAAAGGAAATGAAATCAAAAATAAACTAAACTAATAAAAGAAAACAAGGTGGCTTGAAACTATGATTTGACCAATTGACGAACTAAATAGCCGAGATGAGTCCTAACCTACCCAACCTCTATTAAGAACAAGAGTTCGGATGCACAAGCAAAGCACGGAAATATACAAGGGAGAAGACTACGCAGATTCTAACTAACCAAATTGTCCATGCGACAAAGATATTAGCCTGCATATAAGTAGAATGTACTCATCAAAGCTCTCTACCCCATGGATGACATTGAAGCATCAACTTTTTACCCCACTGTACATCAGAACTTTGAATCCATCCCAATGCTCGTGTGCAAGTGCATCATCATCCTAGGACTTAGGTTTACCAGAATCAAATTCTATCACACTTGACTAAGATAGACTACATTATTGACTTATTACCATAGAAAGTAAGCATTTCCAGTAGCAGTATTGTCCCAAATGGTAACGTCCAGTAGCAGTATTGCCTCAAAGGGTAATGCCCAGTAGCGCGTGCCTCAAAGGGATATTTGTCATTCTAATTTTTTTTTTCTTTTTCTCTCGTTTTTTTTCATTTTTTTCATTTTTTGTTTTTTTAATGCAAACAAAAACCAAAATAATTATGTTAAAAGGCAAGTGGGAAAGCCAATCATGTAAGACTAAGAACCTAAGATAATGATGATGGTATAAGTAAGGATTGGATTACACATCGATAATGAATAATTTGGGTTAGAATTAGGGTCTAGAATGATACATTGAGCACGGAGATCTATCATGCACATCATGCTTTTATACATACTGATAGTTAAATCACAATGGATTTAAACTTATCAGAATAATACAAAGATTCCCCAAAGCCAAAAAGAAAAACTATACAAAAGTGGCAAATTTTTACAAAAATTTGCATAAAAGGGTATATGACTTCCCAAAAAATATGCATAAAGGAGAATATGACTTCCCACCTCTACAACTAAATCTCACAATGTTCTCATTGGGAGCCAAGGAGTCACTATCACCACAAAAGCACACAAAAACAAAGAAAATAAAATCACACACACAAAAGACACGCAAAACAAAACAAAACCCATAAAAAGACTCAATGAAGACATATATACACAAGCTAACACACTCACACAAAAACAAAACCTTATCTGATCAACAACAAGACCACACATATATACAAAACTAACCACCAAAAACAAATATATATCAATCCAACAATACCACCAATCATAGAACACAATTATCTACAAAAACACAAAAAAAGATAATCATAGCCATCAATGGCTCAACAACATCCCAAATTTCACCTCAAAACAATTACCAATAAAAACACAATCTAATATCCACAACTAAACACAACCTAGTATCCACAACTAAACAAAAAGAAAAAGAAAGAAAATAAAAAGAAGGGAGAAGAGTGAGAACGATTATACCAGGTTGGGCACTAATTGTACCCAAACTATGCCACAAGGGCGCAAGGAGTATCAGCCACTCCTTGTCTTTTAAGATGCAAGTCGTCAACTCGGATACGGTCAAGCTCTTAAGAGATTATCATATGTCATCGCATACATCTCAGACTGATGTGAGTAAGAGAATAATAGTAAAGATGGAGTAAACAAAGTTAGTGGCCTCTTAAACTCATCAAATGCCATAGAAAAATCAAAAGTATGATACTCCACGTGATTTTCCTTGGCACATCCTCTAGGTATGCATGATATGTATCAAATAAGGGATGAGACCTCTAATGTCATGTAGGGACTCATGAGATTCATGAAAATGAGAGGGGGTGATGGGGAGGAAAGGGGATGAAATGGGCGTAGAGTCAGGTGGCTCAGTACAAATGGAGTCAACAAGGCCCATGCTAGGAGTGGCACTACCCATCTCAACATCAGCACTAAACTTCTCAAAAGGAGTCTCCCCAAGATATGGCTCAACCAATGTAAGCCCTCATAACCAAGAAAGTAAAACATCTTCTATAGATCTAGCATCACCATGAGAAGTCTTGCCCATCTCTAACCCCATGTACTGAGCTAAAGGAAGGGAAGAAGCAAGTAAGATAGAGTCACTAACACTAGTGTCCATAGGTGTGCTAGAAAAGGATGGAGCAACAAATGACAAGGAGGTTAAGGGAGGGTCAAATGCTTCCCCTAGGTTAGTCAAAGGTGCATCATCAACAACATTAGACTCTAGGAGAAGGGAAGACTCACAATTACCATAGAGACTTGCCTCAAGTCTTTGGCAAGGTAGACTAGGGTCCGTCTCATGCAATAAACAATGCTCCCTCATCCTACTAATAAAATGCTCATGTTGCTCATTCATTATCCCTATCATGGCATCAAGTCTAGCCATAACATTCATCGAAAACATCGTAATAAGGACAAGAATTCACAACATGGTCAAAAGAATCACAATAGGAGCACAGAAGAGGAGAATAAGCATGCAAATCATAGGAAATGGGGGAAGGGCACACAAAAGACTCACTAGCAATCTCATGGTGCCATTGATGCCAAGCCAAAGACTCAAACAAATCCCACATGTCGTCAACATGTAAAGAACACATACCACCATGACACATGGACTCGAGGGTTGCTTGAGTCTCATATGTCATCCCTTTAAGCACAACATTGCATATTTTCCATTTTTCATGCATGAAATGCATATATTGTGTATGATAGTCATTCAATCTAGGCAAGTATTGCCAAAAGGTTCATGCTCAAATTGAGGTAAATGGAAAATAGCCATTCTGACTTTTTTAAAATTTTTTATTTTTTAATGTTTTTGGATTTTTAAAAGCCTAGCCTCGAATGCTCAAGTGAACCCCGATATTGAAAAGCACTAACTCCCCGACAACGGCACCAAAAACCTGATAGGAAGAATTCAAGTTTTGAATTTATAACTTCGAGTGCAAGGTTGATCGTCGAGTACTGAAATCAAAGATAAACTAAACTAATCAAAGAAAAAGAGATGGCTTGAGACTACGATTTAACCAATTGACGAACTAAATAGCCGAGATGAGTCCTAACCTACCCAACCTCTACTAAGAACAAGAGATGGTCGGTTGCGTTACTGAAGACCACCCAAGCCCTCTTTCAATGGTCATGAGCTATCTAATTAGTCTAACCACCTATTTTCATGGGGTTAGCCCAATTAGACTACAAAATTAGCAACCCTTGGATCCAGCTACGATTGGGACTATTTTCATATCCCGAACTCGGATATCCCCTTTGCCATAATAGCTAATTGACCTCACCTCTCGATATAAGTCGCTCGCCTAAAAATATAGATGAAAGCTCTCTCAAGTATTTCATGAAACATTTGGCGTGCATGAGAGAAAACTATAAGTTCTAAGTGAGAATTGGGTGTGGTCAGGCCTACTACAAGACTAATTAGCAATCAAGATGCTAATCATGATCCAAGCCAACAAAACTACTCGCCAATCGTCAACAAAAACACAAAAACCCCAAATTAAACCTAAGCTAGCAAATAAGGACATAAATATGAACAAAGGGCAAAAGAGAAAGAAACTAATCTAATCTAATCAAGCAAATTAAACATGGATTAACAATAAAAACAAAACATTTGACTCAACAAAATCAGACATAAGAATTAAACTAACAAAATCAAAACAAGAATAATATATGAAATGGAGAGAGAAAGAGAAGAGAAGACTTAGGCTTGATTGATTAAATGAACTTGAAATCCACTGAATCCCAAAATGCAATCTAATCTCCTAATCTAATCCTCCTATTGAGGTTCTTATTTGATATCCTAACCTAAAACCTAGTCTAAAAATTGCCCAGAGAACCCCGAAAAAAATCCCGAGCTAAGCCTTTTGTAAGACACAAGCTGGGCCATGCGTGACACACCGGGGCTCGCTGGCCGACGGCCTGTCACCAGGCCGAGGGCTGGCCGTCGGTAGCCCCTGGCTGCTGCTGGCCTCGATCAACCGTTGGCTGGGGGCGATGGCCGTCGCGCAGTCGACCGGCCCCCTTCGCTCATTGTCTTGTTTTCTTCCTTGTTGATCCTTTTTTACTCATTTTCGCGGGACTTGCTGCGTTGAACTTATTACCTACAAAAGAAAATGAAACGAGTAAAAATCATAGAGATTATATTATTGTATGAGCCACAAATTAGGTGAATCAGGCACGTAAAATACGACAGATTATCGCCTAACCGTACTTCTTCTAAAAGGTTCACCGAATTCTTCCGGTTTAGGAACAACATTGTTAACCAGATTGGTCTCTTTCTCACCTAAGTCGAGTTCTCCTCCGCCTTTATTAATCTCATCTTCAATAGTCATTCTACCATATTTTTTTTATCTAATTCCTTTTAATTTCTTCTAATGGTACAACATTAAGATCTTCTAGTTTAATTAGGTTTATTTACTGATATATTTCTTCTTCTAATTGGTATAGTATTAAGATCGTCATGTTTGTCACTAATTGCGCTAATGATCTTGTTTAATTTTTCTAGATTTTGTTCTCTCTCGAACATATTCTGTAGTTCTTCATGAGTACATTACTTATATTCCATCTTCTTCTTTTTCTGCCTTTTTGACCTGATTTTTCTCCTACTTCTTTTTGGATTTTCATAACATGCAAAGAAAATGAATTCTTGTTTTTGGAGAATTGGAAAGGATATTTATGCTGAAATGGAGCGATAATGCTAGGAGTAGATTTTTCGCTATATCTTACTTCGTGAACTAGAGAAATGTGAATTACAGATAATTGCTTCTTAAGCTCCTTAACTTTCGGTGAGTGAACAATGTGAGAATAATTCGGTCTTGGACAAGCAGATGATGATTTCAGTATTAATTACAGCTACTTAGCTTGGTTTAACTTAATTAATCATTAATTAGCTTAATTATATTAATTATTTTTGGTCACATGGCTCTGATACCAATTGAAAGAGGGCCTCGAGTAATACTTATAAAAAAATTTTCATATGCAGAAATTTTATATTTTCGAAAGTTTTTAAGGATTTGGGCTAAAATGCAAATATGAAAATGAAAACAGTGAACGATCCCCTCAAAATAGTTTCCATAAAATATTGCCCCTTTTAAAATAATCTAACAACATGGCTCCCAAGTTATAATTTTCATACAAAGCAGGGTATCTGGTAATGATATATTCATATCTAGGACATGCGTATTTCATTTGGAGATATTATAAGAATATACATATTATTGATTAATATTTAGGACATATATATTTAGCATAAGGAAAGTTAATTGTGGTCTATATGAGTATTTTCCTAAATATTTGGATGCATTATAGGAATAATATTTTTTGAGATTTCAGGACCAATATTCTTTAAAAAGCAAAAAAAAAAACTATTAATATTCTTTAAAAAGCAAAAAAAAAAAAACTATTAATGTTCTTCATCGAAGGTGGTTTCTTGTCCCAGTTTTAATTATTTGGCTTAATTTCTTTGATTTTTACTAAGCCATCAAAATCAATGGACGGTGACCTAACGTTTTTCTTCAAATAGTTAAGTATCATGCTATTCATTTAACTAAATATTCCTTCTTTATTTTGATTAGTAGTTAAGATGTATCAAAGAATTTAAATAGTTTATATATATGTGGATAATAATGCCGACATATGTGAGTAATATATATATATATATATATATATATATATATATATATATATATATATATATAGAGAGAGAGAGAGAGAGAGAGAGAGTATAATGTCGATGTATGGGATTAAATGTGAGAGAAGGAAGTAATCGTCGAAATTTTGGATTTCATTTAAATATAATTAAAATTGAAGCAACGGTTGAAATCAAGAGGATATTGCATCAAACGGCCTAAAAATTCTAGTTTATGAGAATTGACGAAAAATCCACCTCATCACTACATCACTATTATATAGAGGTATAGATTAGTGCAATCATAGGGATCCCACAAAAGGAATTGCATCGTGTGGATATATTGGCTGAAAGCAAATAGGACCCAATAAATTACTGTAGATATACACGAAAATAATGTCCTGAAAGGATTTGACTACTAGAGACAAATATTAAATACAAATTTTAATAACTTTTTTTTTTTTGGTGGAAGACGTCATAAAATCAAAAGGAATTGAAAATATATATATTTAATATAACTTATTCAAAAACAGAAACGTGAACTGCAGAACTTAATAAACTTTAGTAAATTACAAAAAATGAAAAAGTATGTCTATAATTGGAGAACTATGCCGATAAATATTTCAAACTCATTGTCATACAGTTTTTAAGATTAACAAATTTGTTCAAAATATCAATCCAAAAAGAAACGACGGCTAGGTTCACCAGGGGCATGCAAAAAAACTAGAACGGGAAATATCTAAAGAAGCTCAGTTTTTTATTTAGTGTCAACTTGACTCATTCGAGCAATTTATTCAATTTTCAGCAAAGCAAAGATCAGAGATTTATTTATTTTTAAAAAAATGTAAAAAACTTTAACATTTTGTAATGTTTAGCCAGTAATTGAACTTAAAAATTAGTTAAGTGATTCAAAAAATTTATGACTTTGTTTTTTCGGTTCAATTACATTTACAAATTTGAATGAACTCAAATTTGGGTTAGCTAAAAACAATCAAAAATTTTAGTTTGGCTTCAATCATGCATTTTCTGGAAACTAAAAATCAATGAACCGATTTTTATTTAATTGAAATTCTAATTAACTGGCTTTGCATCACCCTTGCCACCAATATGATCTTACGACTAGAGATGATCATAGGTGTGGGGCCTGCTCAACCAGAGCCGCCCTACCAACCAAAAATGTGGGTAAGGATGGTCATTTTTTGCCTGCGACTTCAGCTAATCTTCACACTTGGAAGACCTAAGTGATAGCCGGGTTGGAATTGAGGTTTTGACCCGCTGATGGCTAAACTCATTGATACATGTTTCACATTTAGAGTACTACCTAGTCCTTTAATCTCATGGACGTTGTCTGTGCTTCATACTTCAACTACTACATGAAAGCTTTAGTGTAAGAAAACAAACTGCAAAAATGATGGAGATACATATTATAAAATGATAAATGCCTTGTTATAAGATATGTTTAATTGTCTTGTCTTTTTTTAAAAGCTTGCATTACTATCTATTAACAAATTCTTAAAAAAATGTCATGATTGAAAAGAGAAAGGGTGGTATCACTTATAAATTGTGTAAAATCACATTTTTATCTATCACTTTCCACAATTATATAGTCATGCGTATAATAGGCTTTTTCTGTTCACAAATACGCTTAATCCAATTATGGCACCATGTGTACACAACAACGCAGCAAATAAATACTAAAGTTTCACAATTCACAATTCATTATAACTACTAAAAATTTGGTGATTTTAAAACACATAACATAGTAATTTCTATAAAGGCAAGACCCATAAGAAGTGTCTTACCACAAAATATATATAATCACCCGAAATGCAATACTGGTGTGATTTGGGGATTCTACCATGGGCCATTTATGTTATACATGTGACTTCTAATTCCGTAACAAATCATGATACATAATTGTATAATTAAAGTACGTTTTAAGCATAGTTGTATACAATTGTTCTTAGGTGCAGCTTTTAATTGAATAGCGCCCGGAGACAATCAATGTGGCAAACGAATTAGTTCATACTTTGGCACATGGCCTCATTGCTTTACAATGCAAGGTGTACTTTTTGTGTACCTTGGATGGGTTGCTTAAGTATTAATCTCTAAGCTTTTAATAGTTACAGCGAATTATCAATTATGAAACTTTGACCAGTATTTTTTTTGGCTAAGCTTCACAAGTGCAAATATCATCTTAATTGGGAAAATCCTAATTGTGAAGAAGTGCTATATATCTAATTTATCATTGTGAAACATTACAGATAAAAAGGTAATTTTATACAATTTAAAACTAGTAACACCTTTCTACTATTTAATCATATCACATTTTTTTTTTTCCTAATTTGACACATGATAATATGTTTTTAAGCCAAAACATAGGTGTCTTACAACAAATCATTTACCAGCTTTACTGATTACATTATTATTTGGCGAAATTTCTTTAGGTATGCTTCAGCATCTGCTGCTCCCTCTTTATGACTCTGTATTTTAGTTAATTTTATTTTTCCTTTTCTAGTCTTCCTATTTCATTATCCTTCCAAAAGCCCTAAGTTTATGAATTTTCAAATTTATAGGACAATAGCCACAATACAGTACAATGTGACAGCAAATAATATTATTGATAACTCGAGCAGTTCTAGATAACACCACACTTTATTGGCAGAGTTTTCATTTCGATCCTTGGTTCAGTTCATGCGTACGTTATCTAAAAATACTGAATGAGCTCAATATGAAGTAAAAAATTCCTCTTCTATAACAAGGCTCGTGGGAAGCGTGGGCTTTTCGTTGGCACAATAGTATCCAATAGCATCATTAGTTGTCATTTATCAATAATAATAATAATAATAATAATAATAATAATAATAATATTAGGAGTCCTATTATTGGAATAACTGTGCTCATATTATTTTGTACATATACTAGGAAACTAAGATATTCAGTTGTAATCTTCTAGGTTTGCAGTTTCCTTCTGTTGTATGCTTCTAGTTTCCTCTTCTCATTAACTTGCATAGTGTACACTTGATTATATAAGCAATGGTAACTCTTAGTCGGAGGTGAGTGGCCAAAACACAATTCTCACCTAAAGGAGATTTTACATGGTATCAGAGCCAAAGCCGTAATACAAGGAAGTCTTTTCACGATGAGTAATGACAAAACTAAAAGCAAGAAAACTGAGATCAATATTAATGATCCCCAATCACCATATTATCTATGCGTCTTGGACAACCCAGGGAATATAATTTGCCATGTGATATTCAGCGAAGACAACTATGCAAATTGGAGTTGGCTACTAATCAATTCCTTAAAATCAAAGAACAAGTTCATGTTCATCGGTGGAACGCTGGCCAAATCGGAAATTGACACTCCAGAAGGACATGCCTGGGAGAGATGTAATTCAATGGTGATAGCCTGGTTGCATAACGTGATTGATAAAAGCCTCTGTGAAATCTTAAGCCACTTTGGGAGAGAACGTTCTGTGGTGCTCATCCCTCACCATGGCTATGCCTTTTATTCATGAAGAATTCTAGAGTACATACAATTTATGAAGCAATACATCACAGATACAAAAGGACGCTATCTACAACTATCGGCTAAGGATAAAGATAAAATACAGCAGTAATGATAAATACAAGATAATGAATTGCTAATACTCCCCCTCAAGTTGGAGCGTGAAGATTCAAAGCGCCTAACTTGGATAATAAATACTGAAATTGCTGTTGATCGAGAGCTTTGGTAAAAAGGTCAGCAAGCTGCTCCTTGGTTGGCGTATAAAAAGGACGAATAATGCTAGCCACTAACTTCTCGCGAATGAAGTGGCAGTCAACCTCAATATGTTTTGTGCGCTCATGGAATACTGGATTAGCAGCTATATGAAGTGCTGCCTGGTTGTCACAATGAAGAATGGCAGTTAAGATAGGCACACCAAGAAATAGTAAAAGATTATGAAGCCAAACGATCTCACTGGTTGCATTGGCCATAGCTTTATACTCCGCTTCAGCAGACGAATGGGACACCGTGGGTTGTTTCTTAGTCTTCCAAGAGATAGGAGCATTTCCCAAACAAACAAAATATCCAGACACGGATCGGCGAGATATGGGACAACTAGCCCAATCGAAATCACAATAGACATGTAGATTAAGATGAGAACTGGCTAGGAGAAAAATACCTTGACCAGGGCTGGACTTAAGATAACAGAGAAGACATAAGGTAGCATCACAGTGCCCTTGTCGAGGGTCCTGCATGAACTGACTTAATACATGGACTGGATAAGTAATGTCAACCCTTGTAATGGGGAGATAAATAAGATGCCCAACCAAACGTCGACACTGAGTGGCATCTGCTATGGGTTCTCCAGAGTCAACATATAATTTAAGCTTTTGTTCCATAGGAAAAAAAATAGGTCGAGCACCCAATATACCACACTTAGAAAGGAATGTCTAAAGCGTACTCCTGGTGAGACAAGAACACCCCTTTGGATTCTGGGCTACTTCAATCCCAAGGAAGTATTTAAGGGGACCCAGGTCTTTGAGCTTAAAACACCTGTGTAAGTATTCTTTGAATGCCTGACAATGAGAGGAACTATTGCCTGCAAGTACAATATCATCGGCATATACTAAACAGAGTAAGCAAAACATCCCCATGACGATATATAAATAGAGAATGGTCTAATGGACACTGGATAAACCCATAGTCTTGAAGTGCCGAAGGCAATTTGAAATACCACTGTCGTGGTGCCTGACGTAAGCCATACAAAGATTTCTTTAGTTTGCACACAAGATCAGGCTTAGGAGGACGAAATCTGGGAGGGGGCTTCATATGTATGTCCTTCACAAAGTTGACCATGGAGGAATGCATTGTTCACATTAAGTTGATGAAGGGTCCAACCTTTGGGGGCAGCAAGAGTCAACAGACAGCGAACAATATCCATCTTAGCGACTGAGGCAAACGTTTCATTAAAATCTAGTCCTTCAATTTGTTTGTTCCCAAGAACAACAAGTCAAGCTTTGTGTCGCTCAATGGACCCATCTACATAGTACTTAATTTTATAAACCCATTGGCACTTCAGTGCATGTTTACCTGGAAGGAGAGTTGTATAATCGCACGTGTGATTATCTTCCAAGGCCCGAATCTCGGTAGCCATAGCATCACACCACTGTGGGTGCTGAACCGATTGAGCAAATGTTCGAGGTTCTGCTTCAAAAGTCAGGGCTGCCAAAAAAGCTCTATGGGAAGTAAAAAACTAGTCATACGTAAGAAAATTAAATAAGGGATATGCAGTACCTGAAGTAGTAGATGGAGCTGGTGAAGATCGGGGTGCATGTTAGCAATGACTTTGTAGACATAATCACGGAGGTGGGCCAATGGTCTCCGTTCTCTCTGTGGGCGGCCCACTGCTTGTTGCGTGGACATTTCAGGAGACTTAAGAGAAATGGCACTACCCGGGTGTGGATTATTAGGCTCGAAAGAGGACCTAGAAGTAGGGGGCTCCCCCTGCAGAGCAATGGGAGAGAGAGCTATTGCTGGCTCAATAGATGTAGCTTGAGGAGTGTGTGGACTGGATAGTGATGGGCCAGGCTCACAACAATTCTGGAGCTGGATTGGGCTGTGAGCGTCTTCTGCTGGACTAGAAGGATGAGCTTGATCCGGTACATAGGCAGGGTCACCAAAATTGGGTTGTGGGGGCTGAGGCATTATGGGCTCGGTTATTGTGGGCTTGTGAGCAAAACGAAACACAGTCTCATAAAAAGCTACAACCCAGGAGACAAAGATTTTTCCTTTTTCAAAACCATACACACCCACCCTTTTTGGGCATGAGGATACCCCAAAAAAACACACTTTGTGGAGCGCTCATCAAACTTATCCCGAGTTTTGGAATGATTATGAGCGTAACATAGGCACCCAAAAACTTTGAGATTATCAAGAGAGGGCTTAGCCCCAAACAGTAGCTCATATGGACTCTTAAAATTGTTCAACTTGGTGGGGGTATGATTAATGAGATAAGCTGCTGTTAAAATACACTCCTCCCAAAAACGAAGAGGAAGCGAAGATTGGAATTTCAATGCCCTAGCAACATTAAGTATATGATGATTTTTACGTTCAACACGTCCATTTTGCTAGGGCGTATCCACATAGGAGGTCTCATGGATTATCCCATTTTGGAAAAAATAGGTTTGCAAGGGTACTTTGAATTCGGTCCCATTGTCCCTTCGAATTCTTTGAACAGGGTGCCCAAATCGGGTTTAAGCCATGGAACAGAAATATTTTAAGAATTTACCGGTTTTAGATTTGTCTTTCAACAGAAAACCCATACGGCACGAGTAAAATCATCAACCACATAGAGAAAATGATGGCAACCCGAAACAGATGCTATATGACAAGGGCCCCACAAGTCACAATGAATTAAACCAAAAGGCTTGTTTGGTCTAGACTCACTATTAGGAAATGCAGATCTAGTCTGTTTAGCTCTAGGACAAACATCGCAACAATTATAGAGACCTTTATTCAAATGGAAATTACAAAAACTAGACAAGGTAACTAAGCTACCATGTCAAGGGTGCCCAAGTCTCTGATGCCACAACACCGCATCTTTGGTTTGAATTGCCGCAAACACCGATCCTTCAACAGGAAGTTTCAAGTAGTGCACCCATCTCGTAATTCACCTGCTCCAATCAGCTTCTTCGAGGTAAGGTCCCACAAAAGACAAAAATCAGGGCCATAAGTAATCAAACACTAGGTATCTTTAGCAGTTGGTTGACAGATATCAAGTTACACTGAAACTCCGGACAAAAAAACACATTCTTTAGGGTTAGATTGGGGCCAGTAATTACTGTCCCAGCCTTTTCAACAACACACAATTTTACCACTTGCTACATTGAGGTGAATTGGGTCAGAGAGACTATATAAATTTTGGATAATGTGCAAATTTGAAGTCATGTGATGGGGGGCCCCACTGTCAAGTATCCAATGTAATTTGTGAGAGAGAGCCTTACCACTTAATCTCTCCTGACTTTCTCTTTCTTTAAACAGAGCATAAAGCTATTCTACCTGGCTGGGTGTGAAGCTTCCATATCTTAAGTTTCTAGGAGGCATGGTGTCAGCTGCCATTAAAGCTCCACCTCCTATTGCAGTTGACCTAGCTCCTTCGGTCCCAAGCTCACCTCTTTTGTTTATGTCCTTCAATCCATCATTATTCTCACCATTCTAGATCTGAGCACCTCGCCTTCCTCCTTGATTTGCTTTGGGGTTTCGTCTCCTACCCAAATTCGGTGGATTAGCCACCAACTCATAGCAGTTGCTGCATTCATGACCAATCTTCTGGCAGTGTGTGCATCTCAATCGTTGACTTTCCCTTTGCCGGTTAACCGCTGTCGCCTTCATAGCGGATGCTTCTAGCACTGGCTTTGAGGTCATCGCTTGAGCAAATGATTACTGCTGCTCTTCTCGTATCACTGCGGCATATATCTTGTTGACGTTGGGCAATGGTTCCATTGACATAAGATTAGTTCTCAGATTTTCGAACTGATATGTGTCCAGCCCTATCAGAAACTAATGGATTTGCTCCTCCTCCAGATGCTTGACAAATCCTTTCAATTCTCCACACTTGGAAACTGGTATGGTTGTGTAATTGTTCAATTCATCCCATAGCGTCTTTATTTTTATGAAATTTTCTGTCACTGTGAGATCTCCTTGTTGAGAAAGAGTTATGTCCCTCTTGATCTGATACACTCTCAAGGCATTGCTCTGAGAGTACCGTTCCTCTAAATCAGTCCACATTTGCTTCGCTGTCTCGGTATATGCTACCGAGCCATGAAGATTTTTGTCAATTACATTGTAAAGTCAGGCCATGACCATGGAATTACATTTTTCCCACACATCAAATTCTGGAGAGTGTGAGTCAGGCTTGGTAATTTTTCCATTCACAAAACTTCGTTTGTTTTTGGATTTTAGAACATTGACCACTAGGTGACCCCAATTTGCCATAATTATCTTCTTTGAAAACCACTAGACCAATGATGTTGCCGAGATTATCAGCACTACTGAGATAGTACAGGGACTGTGGGTCATTAGGATTGAATACTGGTGGTGGTATTTCGTTCCCACCATCCTTTTTATCAACTATGTCAAGACCTGTTGATAGCTTGATGATTAGGGCTCTGATACCATGTGAAATCTTAAGTCACTTTGGGAGAGAATGTTCTGTGGTGCTCATCCCTCACCATGGCTATGCCTTTTATTCATGAAGAATTCTGGAGTATATACAATTTGTGTAAGTAATACAGTCATAGATATAAAAGGACACTATCTACAACTATTGGCTAAGGATAAAGATAAAATACAACAGTAATAATAAACACAAGATAATAAACTGCTAATAGCCTCCACAGATCTGTGGCTTACGCCAAGAGTGCCAAAGAGTTGTGGTCTAATCTAAAGGATCACTATTCATTAGTTAATGAAATTCGCATAAATCAGCTAAAAAGAGGTATTACTCTTACAGGTAAAGGAAGCTTGTCTGTAATAGAGTACTTCACAAAATTGAAGACGTTGTGGGACGAGCTTGGAGCTTACCTGGCCCTGCTCAATTACAATTGCACTAAAGACTTGAACCTCAGTAGACTTGTTGAAAGAGGATGCGTGCATCAATTCCTGATGAGTCTTGATACCAAGCAGTTTGGCACGGTCAGATCCAATTTGTTGGCCATGGAACCATTGCCCACCTTGAATAAAGCTTATGCAGCAGTACTCAAGGAAGAAAGGCAGCAAATTTTGACAAAGGGAATGGAGAATAAGATGACTGTTGAGGCTTCTGCCTTTAAAGCATCATCAGGAAACAGATCCAAAAACCTAAACCGACCCAGATGTAGTCATTGCTAGAAACTTAGACACGAATGGAGCCAATGTTTGAAATCATTGGTTACCCATCAAATTGGCAAAGTCACCGTCCGAATCGAGTCAGCCAAGGAGGATTTCGATTTGGGGGTAGAAATTCAAGGGGACCATGCAAGAAGGCGATGAAACTGACCAAATCAGGAATCATGCATGGCTAGGTAGAGCTGTAAACCATGTCGGGATGCAAGCAGAGACCTTTGTTGTAGCTCGTTTGGATGGTAATGGTGAAAAGAAGGTTCAGGCAAGTAAGAATTTTACTGGGTTAAGTTCCAGCTAGGTAGAAGCACTCTACACCTTGTTTAAGGATAGAAAGAGAAAGGAGAAGATGAGTGGTAAGTGGGGTCAAATTCAGCGGGTTCTTGATTCTGGTGCTTTACACCATATGACCTCTAATATCAATGTTTTAGTCACTTTGCATGCTTTGTCTAGGCCCATTGATATTACTCTACCTGATGGAAGAATAATTGTAGACACACAGGCTGGAAAAGTGGACCTAGGGTGTGGTTTAATATTAAAAGAAGTATTCTACACCCCTACGTTCACGTATAATTTGATATCTGTTCAACAAGTGGCTGAAGCTGAAAATTATATTGTTATTTATGGGGCTTATTTTTGTGTGATACAAGATCTTACCTCAAAGAAGCCGATTAGAGTGAGTGATATGAGAATTGGGGTCTATTATTTTAAAGCCAGTGCGGGGGGAACGAGCTTCACTGCAATTAACACTACAGAGTCCGTCCTTTGGCATCGGCGTCTTGGGCATCCATCAGTCAAGAGTCTATCCACTAGTTCAGCTAGTTGTGAGTTTCAGTTTAATAAAGACGCTTTAAGGTGTTTTGATCTATGCCATAAAGCAAAACAAGCTAGAAATCCCTTTCCTATTAGTAATGCATGAGCAGAAAAATCGTTTTTGTTGATTCATTGTGATGTTTGGGGTTGTTATCATACCTCTTCCATTAGTGGATGTCACTATTTTCTTTGCATTGTCAATGACTTTAGTAGAGCAACTTGGGTGTTCCTTCTTAGAGACAAATCCAAAACTTACCAAAGAATCGTGGAATTTTTCTCCATGGTTAAAACGCAATTTGGAGGAACCATTAAAAAAATATGTAGTGACAATGGTATAGAATTTCTGAATAGGCCACTACGTACGTATTTTCGGGAACATGAGATCTTATGGGAAACCTCGTGTGTGGACACCCCATAACCGAATGGTAGGGTGGAGCGCAAAAACCGGCATATTTTAAATGTTGCTCAAGCTCTTAGATTTCAAGCTTTTCTATCAATTAAATTTTAGGGGGAGTGCATGTTAGCCGCATCATATCTCATAGACCGAACCCCTACCAAAGTGCTTAACTCTCAAACCCCCTATGAAGTCTTGTTTGGTGTTAAGCCTAATTATGGGAACCTTAAAGTTTTTGGGTGTTTATGTTACGCTCATAACCATGAGCGCCACAGAGATAAATTCAGTCCACAAATGCATTTTTTTGGGCTACCAGCACGGTTAAAAGGGTTTGCGTGTGTATGACTTGGAGAAAAAGAAAATTTTTACTTCTCAGGATGTCATTTTCTATGAGGATGTGTTCCCGTTTGAGTAAGGGATGAGCAACTCACATTATTTGGGTCAAAAAAGCATGAACCAAAGGCAAAGATCTGGACCGTGCACTGAATGTCTTGATGATCCAACCCATGACATTTTCCACCCTGGTAACACCAATGCCGTTACTGGTTCTCCCATTTCATCTCCTCCAGGCATCACTCCGGTCCAGCAAGATAATGGATCTGTGCAACCTGAGGCGCAAACTCCAACAGCTGAAATTCTTCATAACAAAGAGCCTCATTCTGGGCCTGGATCTGCGCCTTGCGAGACTGCAGGTGGTGAAATCAGCGGCTACCTATTGCTGAGCCCAATGCACAACCTTAGGGGGAGCTTTCTAAGCCAGACATCTCCTATTTGGCACAACCTCCAAGGAATCAAAGACCTCCTGTGCGGCTACACGATTATGTCTGTCATACTACTACAACCTCTCCTCCCATCACCTAATCCATCGATTTCCTCAGGTACGTCCCATCCTCTAACACATTATGTTTGCTATGATAAATTTTCTGCAAACCATCGTGCTTTGTTAGCCGCTATTACTACCCACCATGAGCCTCGTTCTCAAGCAGTGCAAGATCCCAATTTGTAACAGGCTCTGGCTCAAGAGATCTCTAATCTAGAGGACAATGACATATGGGAATATGTTTTGTTACCATCCAATAAGTGAGCCCTTGGTTGTAACTGGGTCTACAAGATCAAATATCATGCTAAGGGGACCATGGAATGGTACAAAGCAAGCCTTGTGGTCCTTGGTAATACTCAAGTTGAAGGTGAAGAGTATCATGAGACCTTCGCTCCGGTGGCCAAAATGAAAATTGTTCATTGCCTCTTGTCTCTTGCGGTTACTCAGGGGCGGGAGTTGCATCAAATGGATGTGCACAATGGGTTTCTTCATGGAGACTTAGATGAAAAGATCTACATGAAACCACCTTCAGGATTTAAACCTCCATGACCCAATGTTGTATGCAAGCTCCGAAAGTCTCTCTATGGGCTCCGACAAGCACCTCGGCAGTGGTTTTTTAAACTTGCCTCTGCTTTGCATGGTTATGGTTTTCGACAATGCCCCTTGGACCATTCCTTGTTTGTTTATCGTACTGACAATGATTTCTTGGCTACTCTCATCTATGTTAATGACTTGGTTCTCACAAGTAGCAGTCCTGAGTAATGTCAGATCTTCAAGCAATACTCACAGAAGTGCTTCAAGTTGAAAGATCTCGGGCCGCTCAAGTACTTTCTGGGCATTGAAGTGGCTCACTTACCACATGGCTTTTTTCTTTGTCAGGGTAAGTACGCTTTAGATGTGCTTTCTGAAAGTGGATGCTAGGTGCCAAGCCAGTGTCTTTTCCTCTGGAGCAGAATTATCACCTCAGTTATGACTCTGGGAGTCCTATTACTGATGCGTCAAGGAATCATCGCTTGGTGGGTCGTTTACTCTATCTTGCCATCACGCGTCCGGACATCACCTATTCAGTCTACATCTTGAGCTAGTTCATGTATGATCCTCGTCAAGGGCATTGGGATGCTACCGTCCGCTTGCTACGGTACCTCAAGTCCTGCCCGGGTCAAGGAAATTTTCTACCTACTGATAACTCTCTCACTCGTCAAGTTTCTTGTGACTCAGATTGGGCAGGCTATTCTATGTCCCGAAGATCTGTCACGGGTTATTTACTACAATTTGGGTAAGCTCATATTTCCTAGAAAACTAAAAAGCAGGCTACTGTATCGAGGTTGTCTGCTGAGGCGGAATGTCGTGCTATCGCTAGTGCTACCAATGCAGTCATATGGGTTCGCAATCTTATGAAATTTCTTGGTTATTCTATGCCTCCTGCCCAACTTCATTGTGGCAATCAAGCGGCTCTTCACATTGCCAACAATCCGGTCTTTCATGAGCGTACCAAGCATATCAAAGTGGACTATCACTTTGTCCGTGAACGCATAGTTTCAGGAGATATTCAACCTCAATATACTCCTACCACACAACAGCTAGCTGACATCTTTGCAAAAGTGTTAGGTCACCGTCCGTTCTATTGTCTTTTAGGCAAGTTGGGCATTCTCAATCCCCATGCACCAACTTGAGGGGAAGTATTAGGAGTCCTATTATTGGTATAACTGTGCTCATATTATTCTGTACATAAGATATCCAGTTGTAATCTTCTAGGTTGCAGTTTCCTTCTGTTGTATGCATATGGTTTCCTTTTCTCTATAACTTGCATAGTGTACACTTGATTATATAAGCTATAGTAACTCTTGGTCGAAGTTGAGCGGCCAAAACACAATTCTCACCTAAAGGAGATTTTACAAATAATAATAATAATAATAATAATAATAATAATAATAATAATAATAATAATAATAATAATAATAATAATAAGAGCAATTATGCGGACCCTACAAAAGAACCATATTTGCATTATTTAGATATACAGGCAGAAAGCAAATATGGCCCAATAAATCATCCATGAAGATAAATGCCAAAATAATGTATCAAATTGATTAGGCTTTTTTTTTTAAGCCAAATGAACCCCTGTGAGCAGCCAAGGTTAACGATAAAAGAGAAACATAAACGCTTTTACACCAATCTTGTCTTATGCTAAATGAACATATTTTACAATTTAAAATTACTAATTTTCAATGATTATGCTTAATTATGGATTGCTAAGCTTAAATATTTGTCAGCTACACTTTAATTGGATCAACTCCATCCACGAGGGCATATGATATACGTATTTAGAAATATGGTAAATCATGAATAAAAAGATAATTTTACACAATTTATAAGTAATACTATGCTTTTACTTTATGATCATAACGTTTTTTTTTTTCAATTTAAAAACAAGATAATATGATTTTTTAAGTGAAAATAAGACATTTTAAAAATGTCCAGTAGTAAGATATTCATCATTTTGTTTTTAAAAAAAAAAATCTTATGAACCAATTTTTGGAATGTCCATCACTTTTGCAAATTTGAAATTAACGGTTGAAGGATAAGACGAAAAATCTTATTAAAATAAGTGCAAAGTAAGAAAAAGCAACAAATTTAGAAGAAAAATTAAATACCAGATTTGATATTTTCATGAAGAAAATAAAGAAAAATAAATTCAAATTATAGAAAATTTTGCTATAATTTATTTAAAATTGCAGATATGAACTAGAATAGCTAATAAATTTTGATAAATTATTAGAACATAAACTTATTCTTCTAGTTGGAAAAGTAAATATATATTCCTAAATGCATTGTGAAATAGTTGTTAAGATTAAGAAATTTTTTGAAAATGTCATCTAAAGGAAACCATATCCACGTCTACTACAATAGGGAATTAACAAAAACCAAAACAAAAATATCAAAGAAAAAAAGTTTGATCTTGTGATTGAGTACTAATTTGGGCAGTTCAAAAAGTATGTTAATTATCAGTTAGCAAAATTGGAAATTTATTTTTGAAAAAATATTTTTAAAAAATTTAAAAATTTGATAAGGACTAGCAAATAACAGAAGATTCTTCCATAATTGAAATTTTTTCCAACTATAATAGTTAAATATGTTAATAACCTTTGATTTTCTTTGAATCTATCTTAGCCACACTTTTTTCATAATACCATCGGTGTTAGTGGGTTAAGCTAACTGCAATTACTTGTTATTTCTCCACTAATTCTATCCTCTCTACACGTCGATCAATCTTCTCCCTACTCCCCATTCCTAGTAAAACCACATTTTTCTCCACTAATTTCCTTCATCCTATTCTTTCTTTATCCTCTCCTCCCTTCCCCAGCCTTTAAAGAAGACCATATGCATTACCATATCTCTACAAGTTACAACTTCCATAATGAAGCTCCCAAGCCATTAAGCATTAAGCTCCTATGAATTTGACATTGAGAGAAACAGAGTGTGGGTCGCGACATAAGGAGCTGGATCAATGAAATTATTACTTACAAATTATTTATACCTTAATAGTTCATACCACAAGGATCTCTCATATGGGAAGGTAGTAATATTGAAACGTAAAACTTACTCACTGCGATGCATAAGCTTTGAAAAGTGAAAAGGGAGGTTACAGGCCGGGGGAAAGATTGATATGGTGATGAAGTATGAGACATTGATATTTGTATCATTGACAGAGGAAAAAAAAATTAAATAGTTAAAATTTTCTTCACCTTGTTCCATCAGAAGGAGCTAATTTTCTCAATTTTATATACATTTCCCCTTGTTATAGCCTCCTCCAGTGTGATTGACGATTAGTTGATGACAATACTACTAAATAGAAAAATATGACTAATGTAATTTTTTAACAAAAAGATGCTTTTGATCTGCTGTATGAAGTGCCAAGTGCCACAGGTAGAATTACGATGAAGTTGAATTTAGAGGTTATGTTGAGCCTTTGTATCCTGAAGGATTACGAGGATTATTGTCTAGAAATCAAAATGAGATTTGGGATTTCTTTGAAAAATTAGCTTGGGACACTTATAATTTTGAACGAGCTAAATGGACCTTAGGATATTCGGCTCATAGGGAGCATGCTTTTTATGTCACTCTTCATCACCAGGATCACTTTAGGGATTCTTATGATCATCCATCTCAGTCTTGTGTGATTCTCTTTTGATATGATTATTATGAGTCTTCTGATCATGATGTTCATAATTGCCTTTATCATGATCATGTTGATGCTACATGTGCGAGTCTTGGCAAGACAATACATGAATTGATATATAAAATGATAGAGACTGTGAAGAAGAGAATTGCTAAATATTCTCATTAATTATTTTAATTAGAGTAGGGAGAATCATAATTTACATAAGTCTAACTCTAGTTTAGGATTTCTTGAACCTACAGTCAGTTTTTATGATGATTTTGAGTATTCCATCCAATCTATGCTTGCCTTGCATGATGATATACTTTTGCCCCACCTAGAGCAAGGGAATGACTTCCCTATGTCTCTATCCCATGACTTCGCATCCCAAACATGCACATCTAGGGATGTCATTGATGATGTCCTAGATTCTACGGACCCACCTACCCCTTTTTAATCACTCTTGTGAGTTTGAGGGGGTGAATAATTTAAAAGTTCTAGTGAGTTCAATTCGTATCATGACTTTAATGAATCAGAAGATATTTATACACATAAGTCATGTGAGGCGGTGGTTGTGCCCACTAATGTGAAATTTGACGATGATCATTTCTCTGTGGAATTTAAGTCTTTTTCATTTATGTTTGATGTTAATGAGGGTCTGGATGTGGATATTTGTGTTGAATATGAATCCTTTTCTTTTGACCCTTTCATAACTGACCATCTCTTTTAGTCATTCAAGTCTGACTTCTTAGGGTTTGAGGCTTTTGTGCCTATAACTACTGATTTGGACTAGACTCTTAAGAATGCCAAGATTAAAAGACTGATGGATTTAAGACCCATTGATGTGCCTGGATAGCTTGTTCATGATAATCAACTTTATAGGCCGATAACCAATTTGTTGACTTATTATGAGTTTGAATGTCTGCTTGATGATTGGGTTCAACAATTTGATAAGTTGAAACGGCCTTAATTGTGTTATATTGATCATATGGACATGCTCTTTCTAGCTTTTACTCTCTTAATTGTACTGTTTCATTGTTATTGAGAATTTTTCTTGCAAGTTTGATAAGGTACAATGTTCACTAATGGGTTATGATTTGAGAAGCTATGTTCTGCTTATTGTGGAGTGGATGATGCTCCATGAACTTTGTCTAAATGAATTTTAGGAGGCTATAACTTAGGTGTAATTCTTCACCTAACCTGGTATTATTGTTTTATCCCTTGTATACTGTGTATATCATGTCTTTTGTTTTCATCATTTCCTCTGCATCCTAGATGCTTATTTTCTCACAATGCAGACATTGTGGGATTTTGGTGTGGGAGAGGGAAAGCTATGCTTCAAAAATTTTTGAAAAACAAAATAGAAGGAAAAATTTTGAAACCAAAAAGCATTTTCTATTTTTGTGTGATTTTAGGGAGTTGTACTATCTTGAACGACTTTTACTCTTTGTGATTTAGTATTAGGTTCCATATAAGGATTTTGTAGATGATAGATGTTAGTCCAAAGTATTTCATTTCTTATGCTATTTCTAACCCCATCATTCCATAATAATGTTGAGTTTAGCCCTTAATTATACATCACCATTCTCTTAAGGTCTAAGGCTTTCATGGTTTGAGTTTTCCACTTGTCTTTTTTTCTTTTGTTTTTATTTAGCAAATAAAGGCCAAAAAAAAGAAAAAACAAACGACAAAAATAATAAAAAGTTTATTGAGTTGGAAATGACAAATAACCCTTTGAGGCAATACTGCCACTAGAAAGCTAGCATCTCATGTCAATAAGTCAATAAAATCATCAAGTGGGATTGAGTCAAACCTTAGTGAGCTTAGCTCTTAGGGTGATGGTACACTTTTACAATGCGCACTAGGATGGACTCACTATTTTGATGGTTTGTGAGGTGAAAAATTGGTATATCAGTGTCATCGTCGGGGATTACGAGTCTTGATATGTACATTGTACTTGTATGATTTGACACTTTGATTGCAGGGGTGATTTGTTGAATCCCTTGCATATCTTTATGTATATTTGAAAAATTTTAAAAAGTTTGCTAACTTTTTTTCTTGTTCTCTTTTTCTTTTCTTTTTTAAAGATTTAGGAGGTATATCTCCTGTAAACCCTTATGAAATCACACTCGTCCGCCAGAGGAAACTTAGGGGTTTAAAGGGCTTGTTGCACGTATTAAATGCAACCATTATTCATATGAAAGTGAGTTAGGCGTCCTAGGTATACTTTCTTTTAGTTTCTTTTACTCGAGGACGAGCAAATTCATGGTATGGGGGTATTTGTTTAACCACCAAATGTGCTAAATATTGTACCTCTATTCACCTAGAATTTAATTATTTTCGAACTTATTTTGTGCTTTAAGAGCACTTTATATAATTTTGTAGGTAACAGGTAGATGAGAAAAATGCTCGAAAATTGAAGGTTGAGTAGATGATTTTTCATTAATTAGCATGGCGACCCAGCTCTTGTGTGAGCCCAACCCGATCCTCGTTTTGACCCTAAGCTAGAAGTCAACGCTCAACGCTCCTTCGACTCACCAAATCAAGCCTAGCATATCATAAGACGATTAGCATGTGAAAATTGGAAAGCTTAGGATTGAAACTATGAAGGAATTCAAGAAATGTTGCAGTGAAGTCCTTTTCCAAATCAATAATGAAATTAAAAATTGATAGTTGGGTACATTTGGTCTCCGTTTGGTTCTTAGAAAATTTTGTTCAAAGAAAAGTTGAAAGAAAAAAAATGTGAAGGAAAAAAATTATGGAGGAAATGAGTTTTTTTCTCTTGTTTGGATTGAGGAAAAAAATATAAAAATTTGGATGAGAAATTTGAGTGTTAATGAACTATTTGAATCATTTTGATGTCATCTAAGTAATGTGAGGTTGAAGGAGGTTGGAAAGTTTCCTCAAACTTTCCTTATAATTTTATAAGAAAAATTTTATCACTTGTTTCTAACAATTTTTCCATCTAATTTTCCTCCATATTTTTTTTCTTTGTGATTTCCTGCAAACCAAACACAAGAGAAAAAGTAACTTTCTCAAATTTTTTCTTTCCATCAAATTTTCTAAGGTCGAAACGGAGCCTTAGGAAAATGGGAAGATTACAGAGATTTGTAATTAGGAAAGTGGAATAATTTTTTGAAAATTAGGAAATCTAGTGTGATTGGGAAAGTATAGAGGTTACTACTAGGATAAATAGGGGTCACGGGTGCGCTTTAGGACATCACCAATTTCTTCTTATCTTAATTATTGCATCAGTTCCTAGAATTGAAAGATTATTGAAATTTTAGGAATTCTTTCGAGTAGAGTCTAATTTCAATTTTTTTTTTTTTGGTTCTAGTTTTAATTCGAGTTTATTAGTTTTAGTTTTATTGTCAAATTCAAGTTTTAATTCAATTTTTGTAGTTTCGATTTTAGTTTGATTTTAGCTTCTCTAAAAATTCTCTCGATCAAAGTTTTGATTTTTATTACTCCCTTTGGTTTATGGTGAATGCTGAATTTTCACAATTGAGACCCATCGAAGATTCAATATTCTCTGTTGGCTTTTCAGTGTATATGATAATCTCTTTCCTCTCCCTTGCCTTTTATTCAGAATTATTTATTTCATCAATACTTGTGATAATTTCTTTGGTAGTTGTTTAACTTATAATTTTAATCATATTTAGATTTCCTTCAATTTCTTTTAGTTGAATGATTCTATTTTGCTTATTTATTGCTTTCATCTAACTAGTCTGGGTTAGTTTTAATTCTATTGGCCTAGATTCAACCATATCGTGATCCCTGTGGATTTGATCCCTCAAGCACTATGGCTGACAACTATATGTTTGTGGTAATATTTTACATCCTTTTTGGATTGTATCAAGTTTTTAGCACCGTTATTGGGGATGGTGGTTTGACTTTTGGTTAATATTTTTCTTTTATGTTTTTTGTTATCTTATTAGTTTCATAATTTCTATTAGTAGTAGTTTAAAATTTTTATGTTTACATTAGTTAATTAATTTGATTAGTATCTCACAAATTTTCCTTTTTTTAGAAATTTTGATGCAATTGATCACGATAATCATTTAGTCTCCATAAGTAGCTCCAGAAAGGAATGTGCTCAGATTGTGAGAAATCAAAAACTGGCTTTTTTAATTTAGATTTTCATTTTTTTGGGATTTGTCAATTTATTCAAACAAGAAAAACAGACAAAAAAATTTTATAAGTTACTAATCAGATTAATTGAGTAACTAATCTAAACACAAAAATTATAAAACTAATCTACTAATAGAAATTATGAAACTAATAATATACCCAAAAAAAAGAAAAGAAAAATAGTGACCTCAATTTAAACCACCATCCCCAATAATGGCCCCAAAAACTTGTTGTATCTCAGGAACTATAAAAATAAGCTGCAAGTGTACAACCATAGTCATAACACTACATGAGTTGTCCGCTTAGATAGGTTAAATTTAATTACTGGTTTTAAACCACTAAACTAATCTAAAAATAGTCTAACTAAAATTAATTTCCAATAAGTAACTTCACCCAAAAAAAACTAATCTAAATCATGAAATTGAAATTAAAAGCACAACAGAGAAGGAAATTACCTTTATTACTTAGAATTAAAAGATATAGAACATCTGAAACTTAAACAACAGATCACCACAAGACTCCAATATGCATCATTAGCCTGAAAGAGTAATAACAATTAAAAATTTGAATGAGAGAATTTTTGGAATGACTAAAATTGAAACTAATAAATTTGGATTAAAATTAAAAGTAGAAACGTTGAATTGAAACTAGAACTAAAGAAATTGAAACATGAGAAATTAATTTCAACTTGAAAGAACTTCAAAAATCACAATAATCTCTTAAACTTTAAAACTAATGTCATAAGAGAGAGGTCAAGAATTTGATGATCTACAAGCACCCCCAAGGACCCCTATTTATGCTAGTGCCTAATCCCCTTAATTTGCCTAATTATGTTAGAATTCTTGATGCCTAAACTAGTATTCCACTTTTCCAATTGCAATTAATTTCTAACTCCCAAAATGTGTCCACAACCTAACTTTTCCTTACTGAATCCAAATATGCTTCAGCCTGTGCAATTTGCTAGGGATAAGACTACAACACTATGGCCTGTATCGAAGGGGAGTCTCAACTGGTTGGATTTGAGCGACGAGATGGACCTTGACCGAAGGAAGGTAGGAGTTGACTCAACAGAATCATGAGGTACTTGAATTGAAGTTAGGCAGCGAGCCGGACTGGAACTGGGTCGTGAGCTAGACTAGAGCAGAGCCGCGGAGAGCACTGGCTTGGCTGCACTCAGGCAGTAGATGAGATATAAAGAGGCCCAAAAGTTGCAGGCTTCTACCTTCTGCTAGGTTAGCCCGAGTCGTAGGGTGGATTTGGGTCATGCTCTAATGGGCCACACTTTCATTTGTGCTTCTCCTTTTCTTTTCATTTCCTTCTTTCTCTTAGATTGGGCCCTTGACCTGAATTTCTGGATTGGCCATGGAGCGTTGACTCGGGTCACATTTTCTCTTGATTTTCATCTATCCTTTTTACACCTATTATTTCCTATATCCTTTTCACAAAACTAACTAAAATCTAAAAAACAATTTGATTACGAGTAAAAGTCAAGTGATTAGGAGTACTTAATTACACGCTTATGGTGCCAACCGTAATCTAAAAAGGATGTATAAGAGTACAATTGTTAACTGTAGTACTTGAGGGTCGAATCCACAGGGATAAGGTTTAATCTAGGCCACTAAAACTAAAACTAAAACTAACCCATATTAATTAAAATAAAAATAGTAAATAAGCAAAATAGAATCATTCGACTAACAAAAATTAAAATTAATCTAAACATGATTAAAACTATAAATTAAGCAATAGCCAAAGAAATTATGACAACTATTAATGAAATAATAAATTCTAAATAAGTGGCAAGAGAGAGGAAGGAGATTACCATATACGGTTAAAGTCAATGGAGAATATTTAATCTTCGATGGGTGTCAATCATAAAAATTCAGCATCCACCATAAACCAAAGAGAGTAATAAAAATTGAAACTTTGATCGAGAAAATTTTTATTGAAGCTAAAACCAAACTAAAATTGAAATAACAATAATTGAATTAAGGCTTGAACTTGAAAATAAAACTAGAATTAATGAATTTGAATAAAACTAGAAGTATAGAAAACTTGAAATTGAACTCAACTTGAGAGAATTTCAGAAATCACAATAATATCTCAAACTCTAAAACTAATGCTATAAGAGATAGAGAGAGAATTTGATTATTAACAAACCACCCTCATCGAGCCCTATTTATATTAGTAGCAACTCCTCGTAGTTTTCTAATTACCCTAGATTTCCTAATTTCTAAAAATTTTTCAATTTCCTTATAATGGAAAGGCAAATGGACTTGAATTTGGGCCAAGGGATTGTTGGCAACTTGGGTAGGTGAGAAGGAAAGGATGACTTGGTGGGCTAGTAGGGTTTTAACTAGATATGGGTGTAACACAATCGGAATGAGGACCTAAATAAAGCCAATATGTTGAATTTAGGTTGATTGTTTTAGGCTGAAATCGAGCCTTAACTTATATTAGGTTCTAGGTAGGGCTTGATAGCTGACTCATGAGGTTGGGTTGGGTTTAATTCTAATTTAGATGAATGATTGGCCTACATTGTGTTTAAGTTTGATTTGCCTATAATGGGTTGGGGTAGGCTCATGCATGTGTCTGGGTAGACTTATGCACATTTCGTAGACCTATAGGTTAAATTGATGATGCATGTATGAACTAAGAACTCGTCCATGGATTATACGTCTAAGTCCTAAGTGCATGCATCATGCAAAATGTGTTTGGAATCTAATAGGTAGGATCCCTTAAAGTATTGTGGGGTGTATTGTGGACTTTAGGATCTAGTGGACTCATGGACAGTTCATTAAAGCATGATGTAACCAATAGATGATGCCAAGGGCTAAGTAACCCATTTTTAAAGCGTTATTTGATGACTTAACATGACTGTAAGGTTTCCCTTCAGACTGAGACCATACGAGTGCATGTATAGTATAAAATCTTAAACGTTTGCTACTAGACTCTGACCTAGTGCACAATAGAAGCTAGACGAACGTGACATAAACTAAGAGCACAATTGTCTTTGGAGCCAGAAATTTATTTGTGCTTCTAAATGGGTCAGCCATGTTTCAGTTATGCAAAACAATAGGAAATACTAGACTTAAAGGCACAACCATGCTAGTATATTGGGTCAGACTCGGTGGACACCCCACGACGTCAAACGAAAAAAAAAAAAACCAAAGAAAAAAATGCATGATCCCATGACAACACCGTTTCAATTTCAGGCCAAGATCCTGAAAGAGGCTCCACTGGCCCAAAAGTTATTTAGCGTTCTACCAACTCGGATATACTCGAATTTTTGTAACCTGGGCCAACTAGATACAATTAGATGATGACCCTAAAGTATGAATACATGATTCCTAGGTTGTGCATGTTTAGTTTAGTCCAATAGGCTCAAACACATATAAAGTCAAGTAGTCAAATGAGTTCTAACCTAAGTACAAGTTCTACATTACTAGTGGTTTCCGTGTGGTAAGAAAATGGTATTTCACCTAAAGCAGTTGTTAGAACCCCATTGCTAGCCCCTATATGCAAGTTATGCCTAATGCAAGTGCAACCAACAATTAATTTCCTTATTTGTTGTTTGAATCCCGCCCTTTTCAAAAAATATTTCTGATGGGCTACTGTAGTAAACACTACATCCTCGGACCTAGGGCAGGTCCCTACTAATGCCTTAGTGCATTGCTAGGTGTGATTTTTGTGATATAAAAGTCTAGTTTTGGTGAGAATTGAAAAACAAAATTGGTCATTGGGTTAGCTGGGAGCATGCCTATGTTCTCATTCCAAGGGTACACCAAGGGTTGCTGACCAAACATGCTAAGGTCCCAGCCCAAGAGCATGCCTTTGCTACCACACCAGGAACATGTTTGTGTTCCTGTTCTGCCTTAATCGAAAATCAATTTTATTTTTTTTTAAATAATTAAGAGTTGCTAACTGGTTTTATAAAAAACTATATAAAACAATTTTACTTCTTTTACTAATCTTTAAACAGAAGGAACAACCACAAGGGATATGGGACTAATGAAAGTAGGCTTTGGAAGAGGGGTCCTTAAATGATCCCTAGTGTGGGGACAATCTAGCTCCATAGGTAAACCAGAGACATAGGTTTGGGGGCAATGATATTGCAGCAGAATGGAATATATCCCGATGCAGTCTGCCAAGACGGTCTTTACTAGTTAAACAAAAATTTTGAAAGTTACACTGAGGGTTCATGCATATGGCAAATTAGTTGAAATACAAAAAATTACAATGAATCCAAGGAATAAAAGAAGACAAAAAGGAAGAAACTGCAAAATCATTATAGCAACCCAGATTCTGACTTAGATAAATATTACATGTTGTTTCAAAATGGAAAGCTAAATTAAATTCAACAAAAAGAAAAGAAGAAGAGAAGAGGAGAGAAAGATAAGCTAAAAGGTTGGCGCCCTCAAATTGAACTGCCTAATCACCTTAGGAACCTAGTGGAATTTTACCAATGTAACTCTCTCTTGCCTTTTGTGGTGCGTTTTTCTATTCTGGACCATCGTTTGAAAACCCTATGGGGTGGCCACCTCTATAATGGATGAAATAGTAAACCCTACATTAGTTTAGGCGAAGTTTCAAAAATTCTAAAGGCATGCAAATTGAGGTGAACTACGAAAACGGGTGTACTCCTAAACCTTGGCATGAAAATTGAGATAAGATAGGAATAGAGGCATGGCCTCAAGACGTAGACAATAGTCATTCTCTAGGGCTCAAAGCTACATGCACATGCACGCTCCGGTGATAGTTTTATAGGTTGCTTCGTGTCTAAACTAGATTTGGGCTATTAAAGCATAATCTGAAGATTCGGTTTGACCTTTTATTCTGTTGGACCGAAGTGTAGAAATTGAGTTCAAAAAATACCATCATCATGCATTTTATAAAATAAGCAAGATACTTTTTTTTAGTGTCTATAGTCCTTTATCATTCCAAATTTGAAAGTACAAATAGCTAAGGGATAAAATGAATTTGCTACTAAAATAAGTGCAAACTATGAAAAAGTAACGAAACTAGAAACAAGCACTATTGACAATAAAATTTGAGAAACTTTTTATGAACATTATGAAAACTAAGAAAATTACAAGTTCAAAATGAAGAAAATTTAATATAACTTGTTTAAAAATGGAGATATGAGACGGAAAAATTAATAAATTATGAAAAATTATTAAAAAAAAGTATTCTTGTAGTTGGAAAAACAGATAAATAATTGAAAAATTCATCATCATATAATTGTTAAAATCAATAAATTTGTTCAAAATAGAAACAATAAATAATCGTGTTTAGGCCCACAAGATGTACAAAAACTGAAACCAAAATATTGAAAACAGTTTAGCTCTGGACTAAGGGTCCGTTCATTATGAGCATATTGTAATTGTTACAGGCTCCAAACTACTCAAAGAGGCTCCTAGCCACTCCTAGTCGCCTACTATTCTTACTAAACACATTCTAAAATGGTCCCAAACACTAACCGGGAGTGTATCGCTAGAAATCATGTTTGAAATATGATGGGTAATTTTTATTGAAAAAAATAAAGAAAAAATTGGCAGGAACTGCAAATTAATAAAAGGATAAAGATATCTCTTGTGCAATAGTGGAAGGAACTTTATTTAATTGTTGGCACAATTGAACCTTGGCCACATATGTGTATTGGGTGGAATATGTTTTTTAGAAGGCCGAGTGACATTCTTTACCACCACTAAACTTCTTGTTAACTTTTTTGTTGCAAAGCACCATGTCTAACTGGTTGCAGATGGATACTGGAGTTGAGCGGACACCGCACCCCAAAACCATGTAAAAGAACTGGTTTCTCATTTTTGAGAATCAGAATGGGATGTAGCGGCTCCAGTTCCAAAATTTTAGGAAGCGAAACCATAATCACAATTCTAGTTCGGACTCGCGGTAACCACCTAATTATACGTTTTTTCAATTTTCCAAAATAGGTGTTTACTCATTGTTTAAAAAAATAATTACAGGGCAATAGGAGACTAGAACTCGTTCAAAAGGCCTGCAAACCATAAAACCTCACTTTAAAAAAATTATATTCACTAAAGTAATAAGATAGGAGCAACATCTATGAGCAAAAGTAAAAGCAATAAATTAAGGTAGCAAATTATAAACTTAACTTGAAAACAACCATACCAACATAAATTTTTGTGGGAGCAACAATATTTTTGAGGTTTTTTTGTTCAAGCTTAATTAAGACTGGGTTCAGACATTTTATTATATATAAAATTAAAGGAAGAATTAAGACTATACCTTTGGTTGGGACTTTTGGTTTTTGTCATAACCTATTCCCTATTCCGATGTCAAGTTTCATTTTAGGAATGGAACTGGATCCTTAATATTAGGGATTGGATCCAGGATCAATAGGATCAGTTCTGTCCTGTTCGAGGGTACGTATTAGCCATGCTCCCTCCTGATGGGCATTACAAAAGCATCGCACATGGCACCTAACATTGTAAATTACTTCCTAACAATCTCAACCGCTAAGTCAACACTCAATAATGCAGTCCGCTGATGTTCAGTTCTTCTATTACATTATCTTCATAGATGTAATATGACTAGTATTACAAAAATCAAAATCATTGCACAAAAAATAGTCCACTCCAATGGCTCCCACCGAGTCCACCCTACTCCTACCTACTCCAACCCACTAAACACTTTTAACTACTCGAGAAATGATTCAAAACAATCCAAGCCGCTAAACACAGCTCGAACATGCTCATAGCCCTAAGTATCAATTTGGGTGGTTCAGAAAAGCTGGTTAATCATCCGTTCAATGGATAAAAATTTTGATCATTTTAAATGAAATTTTAAACTATTTTTTAGAATTTGCTATTGGTGAGCCCATAACAAAATTGAAAAACCAGCTAGATGATTTGGAAAATTAGTCACAACTCAAATTTGAGCTCAAGTGAAATATTATGTTAAAGAAAACGCTTAAATGAAGGTTTTAGTTTTCAATTGGGCTTTAATCTACGATTTTATAGGTCTCGAGGTAGATAAATCATCCTAGAGAGTGCTGAATAAGGTCATAGCAAACTAAAAATTAAGCCCTAATCAGAATCTAGCAATGCAGTTCAAGAACACTAAAAGAACAAGTCAAGGATACTGAATAGTTTGTAAACTTCAAGAAATAAATGAACACTATGTTTTCCACACAAGGTTTACCCCACAAACTAGGCTACAACCCCACTTAAGGATCCACCATGGGATTCAACCAACTTGTATTAATTTTAAGCGAGATTACCCAACAAATGTCCACCCAAGGACCTTGATAAGATACCCTTCAAGTCCTACGTGAGGTGTGTTCACGTAAGACCTCTTTTAGATAGGATACCACCCTAGCTACCTTTCTTGCAAGATGAGTTTTCTGACTCCCTTGCCTCACAAGTAACACACTCTATGTCTTGTTTAAAGTGATTTCACCCCAAACCCCTCTTTGGTACAATAGATCTCCAAGCCAACCCTCCCCTTTTACTTACGAGCAAAGTTCTCCTAACACTATTGCCTCATAAGGAATTCTCAATGTCTACACAAAGATGACAATAATTTTTACTAAGTTCAATACAATAAGTACCAAGTGAGAACATTTAGAATATTTCTTGAATGTGCTTAAGTGGTCCACACTTCTTCTTTAGCAAGGTCTTCTATTTATAAGATTTGTTCATGAGACTATTAGAGGATCTCAAGAATGTAACCATTGGATACCATAAATGATTGTACTGAAGCTTCTTTCAAATAGTTATTTGGTGGCTCAAGGGCCTTTACCATTGTTCTTATTGTTTTTTGCCTCAAGATTTGTACCGTCAACTCTTGGCTTTTTTTTTGGGGGGGGGGCCAATGGGAGATAGCTTTCAGTTTTCCTTAAGTGCTACCTATTGTTTACTTCATTTGATAAGGCAAGCAAGCTCAATTCAACCATTGATGTTGACAACTTTCATTTTGGACACGTTGACTGCAAGTTGCTTTTTGCATAAAACTATTTTTGGCCCTTTTTTAAAATGTATTTGAATTTGCTTTCTTTCCTTTCATGAAACACCAACTATCATACTAGTGATTGTCAAAAATCAATCTTGCTTTCAAACATTAAGAACAAAATTATTAGAAAGGTAAATAGTTAGTTAAATTATGAATAATTTAGTTAATCCAGTTAAGCATACTAGGCAATACACCATCATTCAAAACCAATACCATGGCCAAATCATATATTAAGTATGACCAAATTTAACCAAGAAACTATGCTATGTTATGGCATCATAGAAATGCATATTTTTCATATAATTAATAATTACGCGACATTATGGACATTGTAGATTCAAGAAAATTGGTCTTAGTGCAATGAAATATATTTTAAAGCATTTTTCATCTCGTTGACTTTTTATGACTAGGTAATTCATTGACATGGTTGTAAAGGTCCTTGTATAATTAGTTTTGGGATATTGAACTGTAGCTTTGAAACTCAAACCATGCAGTAAAGTGGGAACTTGTTATGTTAGTTGCTAATGCCCATTTCAGCATATCAGTGAGATTCAATCGATATATATATATATATATATATATATATATATATATATATATATATAATATATATATTATATATATATATATATATATATATATATATATATATATATATATATATATATATATATATATAGACATGCACACATACATATGTACTTGATATATGCATGTTCTAACAACATTTTATTTGCCTCACATCGATGATATATAACAAGGCATATATGTCAAAGCCATATAGGTAAGCAACATGATGATCATACTTAGCTTCCTTGGGTTAATAAGTATTGTCAAATGTATCTCTCGTATAAGATCAATAATCAAGCAATTTAATCATCATTTAATAAACCAAGCAACATCTTATGCTCATTTGAGCAATATAGGTAAGATCCATATCAAGGTCCTTAATTAACTATGGGTTAATGTTAAATGGTTTTGGATGTGTGCCAAGGTCATGTTACTTTGAGTCTTTGAGGAGGACTCCAAGTTTAGTATAAGACTAATACTTTTAAGCTTAGTCAATCACATAATGAAATTAGCTGTTGAAATATATTTCATGGAGTACTTCAGAGTTATGTATGGAAAGTTTATATTCTAGTGGTATAATAGCTCAAGTTATTTTGCTCATGATATGAAGCATATATAACCAAGCAAGGTCACGCTTGGCACATATCAATGTTTAGGCAAATCTAAGCATGACTTAGGGCACAATGATTGTGATATCATTTTTATTTTCGATGAGCTTAGAATCTATGTAACTCAATTAGCATTTGTACCAAGGAAACTAGGCATCATGGATTTAATATAAAAAATTTAACTATATCATATGATGTATGCCAAGAATGTTATGGTCATGCTTAATAATTAGGGTGACTCATAAATATGTTCTATAAATTTGGCACTTCATATGTCATTACTCTTAAATAGTTTTACTCAAAAATCTTCCCCTCTATGATGAGGGCAAACGATTTACAGATAATGCATGTAAGCAGAATTCATTTGTCTCCCTCTTATCATTTCTCTCCCCTTTATTATATCTCCCTTTTTACATTCATATATTCTTTCCCCTTTTTCATCATTAAAAAGAAATGTGCCTGAAAAATATGATAGGTATATTGTGAAGTGAAATGATGTTCTTAGCTCCCAGTTTGTCATGTCAATGGAGCATATGATGGTCCATCAAGTTAAAGATTCATGCACCCTAGTCATGTAAATGGAACACATAGGGAGTATCAAATCATGAAAAACATGCTCAAAAAGATATCAAGATGCATTTGTCCCTCTTTGTCTACTCGATAGCATACAATCTAAGCATCATAAACATGACGTCATCGTTGTCATGTTCTATGGATATCAAGTATATAATTCATTTTAGTTTTTGTAGCCCAAAGCATGATCATTGATTGACATATTAAGCAATCATCCAATATATAATACTCAATGCCAATTATTACCAACTATAGGTAACATCATCCCTGCATGCATGTAATATTAATTAGAGAATTCACATGGACATTTACAAAATGATTGGAGTAAAATCAAACAACATAATCATATATTACATAGAATAAGTTCAACACTTCTGAGGCATCGTATCATGAAATCAACTCAAGGGCCATGACTTGTGCTGTTGTTTTTCTACTTCAGGTGCCTTAATTGTATAAGATAGTTGACCTATGCCCTCAAGCACATGGGTGTTGTAATTTAGTAAAGATATCATTCCCATGGAGACCAATCGTAATCTATTGAGTTTTGTCCTATAAAAGTACTAAGTAAGGAAATTTCAATAGAGAGTTTGAATGACACTATAACCTAATCAAAAAATTCAACCAATTTAAAACATCTAGGGTTTTGTTTGACCTTGTAAAGATGTGGATCAATGAAATATATCATGGAGTTGATCTA
The DNA here is from genome assembly GCA_029747015.1 of Carnegiea gigantea. Taxonomy (NCBI): domain Eukaryota; kingdom Viridiplantae; phylum Streptophyta; class Magnoliopsida; order Caryophyllales; family Cactaceae; genus Carnegiea; species Carnegiea gigantea. Next base: position 1,306,126 of record JAKOGI010000032.1, on the reverse strand, counting down.
TTTCGGAAGATTGAAAGGGGTGCAAGCGCATTTAGAATTCAATCTTTTCTTTCGAAATAAACTGAATTATCTAAACTAACACTTATCACTCTTTCAAATGTCCTTGTTTAGTCTAAGTTATGGATTTTTGATGGCTATAGGTCCGCTTAACAAGTGAATCTCTTTCAAGTATGGCTAAGTCAAGTCCTATCTTATCGATCAAATAGCAAGTTTCACCATTCAGTCATTCTTTTAACTATTTAGAATTACCAAATGAATTTGGCCAAAATTCAATCAGAACAATTTCACATAACATAGAATTCAACCAATCCCAATTAAGAACAAGTACAACTAAATAAAAATAAGATATTCCAATGTCAATACTTGGCTAACAATCCCTATATTGAGAAAATGGCTAACAATCCCTAGATTGAGAATACTACTCACACATATTTAAATTAACAATAACTAAATAGAGTGTGGGAGAAGAAAGCTTAGCGCAATTGGAGATCCACCAAGCATTCACCAACTTTGTAAGGGCTTCAGAACAGTAAGCACTTCTTCAACACTCGCACTCAAAACTACTAGAAATCTAAACCAAATTTAGAAAAATGTAAAAGAATGGAAAAAGTAGAGAGTAAGAGATCTCTTTTCTAATGTATCCCTCTAATCTGCGGTAAAAAGGTCTTATAGAGAAGAACTTGATTAACCTCAGCTGCACGATGAATGAAAATGAATAGGCTTGCAGTCGCGGCCTCTCCACGGATCGTGCTCTTCACCACAAACCATCCGTGGTGGGCTCTGTCTTGGTACTCTTCTGCTCTTTCTTATTTCCATAGGCATTGTGACTAAGGGGTGTCCGTGGGGAGTCAAGCTACACTCATTTATGGTCAAATTTAGGGTAAAATGGTCCAAAAACCTGCAAAACACAGAAAAGAACCATACCCGAGTGTAAAACCGAAAAAGGAATGCATAATATAGCATAAAACATATAATTTTCCCTAAAAATGGCACAAAATGACCTCAAAATAGAGTGCATTTTAAGGACTTGTTCCCAAGCAATTATAAAACTAAGGCTAAAAATAAATAACCTCCTTAAAAAGACATTAGTAGCAACATCAATAACCAAATCAACCTAAGAAGTTTAGCCCAAAAGCGATGAAAAACTTTTACAAACAAATAGGAGAAGGAAATTTTCGAAAAAGTAAGAACCATCACATTAAAATATTAAATCAATCACTCAAATCAACTTGAATAATTATATCGGCATATTACAATAAGTAGAGCTTAGAAGAACCAATAGAACCTCACTTTAGGGATGAGGCACTCATCACTCATGTATTTAAAATAAAATGCGGTTCTCTAAAATCTCATTCCATAGAACCAAATTAGCCATAAGTTGATAAGACTCTCTAATTTGCCACCACTACAATGCAAATACATAAGGCAATCATGAGGACTTTTAAGGGTTGTAATGGGGCAAATGAGCAAAGGTAAGGAAGGAACAACATTTTGGAATTTGTGGAGCTAAAAGCCAAAGATTAAGAGTATAAATCATCATTTCCCAACCAAAACATATCCCTTAAAATATCAACAACATCCCCAAGGATGTCACAAGAAAAAGTGCCTAAAAATATAAAACCTATGCCAAATACCTTTTATTACATCATTTTTTCCTTTTTCTTTTTTCTTTCTTCTCTTTTTGCTGCTTTGTTTTTTTGTTTGTTTTTTTCCTTCAACATATACATTTTGTTTACACACGTTTGGTGTGCTTTATTTCTTTTATCAAAGAGGAGGACAACGGAAAATGAAACTATGCACTTTCAACACTTTTCTTGCAGCTCACAAAACATAACCCAATTGACTTTGAAGTGAAAAATAGGACATGGATCCCTTATCACATCCAACCAAACCATAATATCCATAAAAGGTTATTATCTACACATTACTCCAAATCAACTATGAAAAATCAATAGTCTCGGCTAAAAGGGTGAAACATATGTATGTGGCCAAAGGTAATAATATAGGTTGTCATCGATAAACATGGTAAAGGCTAAAAGGGTAATAAGGGATAAATCATTCACATGAGGGAGGCTATTTGGTCAATGTAACTCATAAAGTCAAAGAATGCCTCAATCATGTTGCCTAAATGTACATGCTAAATGTGATCTTGAACAATAGTCAAAGTAAGTTCTAGAGACTTGAACTCTAGGAGTCACACATAAAAGGACATATGAGACTAAAATGCTGAATTAGTCTATTCAAGCTCAAAATATCATAGGACAAAGCTCATCTAGCTCATTGAATTTCATATGCCAAATACTCATGCCAAGAATCATTAAGCAATCAACTCCTATCTAACGTGATGGTCAAAACATGAAGCATAGTTCAAAAATGCAGAAACAAATATTGTATTAAGAAATGGGCCTAATAAAAAGGGTAAACATAGGCAAAAGAAGGCCACTAAGTCTGAAGACTCATAATTAGAGGATTTATAGGCTCTCTCTCTCTTTTTTTTTGGGTTTTTGTTTTGTTTTGTTATTTTTGTTTTACTAAGCCTAAAATGCAACTAAAACTAAAAAATGTCAAAAGAAAACTAAAATAGGAAAAAAACTTAGAAAACTAAATGATTAAAAAAAATGCAAACTAAACCTAAATGCATGACCTAAAAAAAACACAAATGTTCACATATCCACAACACACATATATATAACCACAAACAACCACAACAACTCCCCCATGCTTCGACAACACATTGTCCTCAATGCAAGCATAAAACTCTAAAAGAGAAGGGGGTGGAGGAGGAGATGGAGGGTATGGTTGAGAAATACGCTAGTCTCACCAAGTCTCTAAGTAGACCCTAAAGTCTTGAAAATATTAGTTTTGAGAGGCAATCATCTCATGGAGCTCATCATGGCACTCCTAAACAAAGCCCTGGAGTGAGGCACACTCAATTTCTACATAAGCTTATAGAGAAGCTTGCTCTTCTTGAATTGACCAAAGGGTAGTATGCAGGTCAAGATAATCATGAGATGAGGATAGTTGGGATGAACTAGAAGCCCTAGGGTGAGTAGGTGAAGAAAGTGGGGTAGGTCATGCCAACTCATCATCACCTGATAAAAAGTAGAGATTGGCCTGATTCAGGAGAGAGGTGCGGTCAACATTTGGGAGAGGCATAAGCTAGTTCCCATGATAAATCTAACAAATATGCGCACCATCAATATTACAAAATTTCATTTGTTCAAAAGCGGTCAAGTTCAACCACTCTGAACCTGTGACTCTATCATTATGGTTTGATTCAACTCCAACCAACCTAGCAATGGGGGTAATGACGCCCCTAATGACAATCCTATGTGCAGAACTAGTGGCTGCACTATACAACTGATTGACCAAGAATGACCTGGGGTCAATCTGGTCACCTTCAAGTATGCTATATAAAAAATATAATTCAGGTAAGCGAGACACATTTAAACTATCGTCCCTGGCAAGCAAACCACAAGCTAATAACCATTGGGCCACACAAATACAGGGGTTTTGAATAATAGTGCCTTTGGAATTACTAGTGTCATACCAAGGATCCCTGGAAACTTCATGCCAAAAAGCATTCAGGTTGAATTCCTTAGGCACATGGCAGTATAGGAGGTCCATACTTGGTGGAAAACCATATACACTATTAAAGGAACTCAAATTAAGTTCGTAAAACTCCTTGTTAAGATAAAACTAGCTAAGACCTGTGCGTTGTCTCGGGATTAAGTTTTTGTGGTACTTCGAAAATATTGTTGAATAATTGTTAGGTCGACGTCAATACGTTGATATAAAAAAATAATGAACAAGTTTCTATATATGTTTTTTTATTTGAGGCATTTTTTTGTAAAAGAAGTTTCAAGGATAGATGTTTTTTGAGTATATACCCAGATGTTTTTTATAAAAGAAGTTTCATAGAAAAATTATTTGTTATTTCTAAATTGTCTTAAAAATATGCATGTGTGTGTGTTTGTCTGTATATACTTATATAACATTTTTTTATGTAAAATAAACCATCAACATTGCATATTGATAATAACCACCTCTACCTATTTGAGCCTACAGCACATCAAGCTCCAAAGTTTTAATCAACAAACCTATTTTAATTTGACACTAATTGCAAATATTTAAGAAAATTCTTGTTGATCTTGTTTATTCAGGAGATGAATGAAGAGAAAAAAAAGATACATTATTTATACCATATATATGCATTTTGGCGTTTTAAGGAAAAAAAGGAAGTCTGGTATAAAGAGATCATTATTAACCTTAGTAATGCAAATTAGCGTTTATCTAGTTTTCTTTACGGAAGTTTATTATACATTACATTTGTAAACTATGTGACAAAGACACAGGGAGAATTAAAACCATGGATACATTTATTATCATACTAAGCTAATTAGACGTCATAATAAACATCTAATATTTGTTAACATGTAGAAGGTTATGTAATTATTCATCAATTACATCAATCCAAGTTTTACACTTTCCCACGGCTCATAAAAAGGTCCAACTACACTAACTCAATTTTTCACAAATTCTGTACGCGTTCACTCTTTTGTTTTGTTGGAGGGGAGGGCGATGTAGCACAAACCCATTACACCAGCACAATCTAATCCTTAGCATCCCCCTAAAGGATAGATTTCTAATTTTTTTTTTTTACCTCCACCCTATATGGGGGCGACCCAATTGTCCAAACATCCCCAAAGGTTCCAAGTTCAGGATAGTACCACCCATACATCACAAGCTCATCTAAATATCAAGGTTCTCACTCTCTTGTTTTTGAGTTGCTTTTAGAGAATGGTAGACACTGACATCCACAAAGGCTCTCATTCCATGGGCCCTCACCCTATAATTAGTACGGCCACAATGCATTCATGCTATAACTACCTGATATCGATGCAAGAGATAAAAGATAGAATAAGTTAATGTAACCCAGAGGATATACAACTCATCTATAATCTATAACACATTAAAAAGGTGTAATAAACTAATTATCAATCTTTCTACCACTAAAGTGATCACCTATGGTTATGAGATATGAGAAATGGTTTTCTTTCAACTTTGAACCACCTTTTCTTAAAGCATAATTAGAAAAAAAAGGAAAATATAAAGGAAATCAAATTAAACAAACAATTAAAATCAAGGATTATAGTTTAACTGTAATAATAGAAGTACTTATGAAGCTACAAACAAAGAAGGGAAAAAAGTCATTATTGAAGTTCCCAACCCAAAATTGGGGGGGGGGGACAACAAATAGAGAAATTATATCTATTGTAACAAATTTCATCACGGATATATTTATCTCCAACAAAAGGCTGATTTTTCATCTTGCCAATCGACACATTAATTAAGAAATTGATGATGGTTATGTTGCCTAGGCCCTGGAGTCCAGTGTTCAATGAAAAAACTAACGAAGAAAATTTGTAGATAAATTAATTTTGTTACCTCGATGTCTTTAGAGCAACAAACAACAAATGTTGGAACTGACAGAACGAGGTGTGTCATCAAGATAATCAAATGCACTTAGAAGATCCTGATTAAATCAAAACTCAATGGTCAAACACAAAGGATCAAAACAAACGACTCAAATTAATCCTCAAACTACAAAAAAAACTCAACACACCCCATAATCAAACTACCTACCAATCACATGATTCCTAGTGTCACATAATCACAGAATCGTGAAATCTAGCCAGCTAAAATCAATTTAAAAATGATAGAGCTTGAGAAGGAATATTCATAATGCATGATTTGATGCCATAATTAAGTTTAAAAAATAAGCATGGTGTTAGTCAAAACTGAATTTAGGAAATAAAGTCCAATTTAGAGATTTGAACACCAAATAGTTAGAATAAATTCCAAAAGTATATAATAACACAAATTCTTATATACTGAGTTAAATTATGAAATGTTGAAGAGCTCACAAAGATATTAACCTCTATAAAAAAAAGGCGAAGATATTAACTCATATATACTGATTATTACAAAATTTAGAAGCTACTAATTTGGAAGAATTCAAAATCAAATAATCAAAAATTATCAACGCTGTCCATAAAATGCAGTTTAATTAGTTTAATTCGTGAAACTTCAATTCTATGAGCAAGCATATCATGGTTTCAAACTTGATAGTTACTGTGGAGAGGAGTTTGCAACGATAATTGTGGAAATTTTTAGAGTTCCCTTTTCACAACCTCCTCCCAAAAAAACCCACCAAAAAGGGGAAAAAAGGAATAACTAAGAAACTATCTTAATAAACAAATAAGAAAAAACCCAACCATTCCGTCCTTATTAAAGAATATGGAATAAACTACTTTGCGTCCTAGGGATATGAGGAGGGCGAACACTCATATAAAAGTGGAAGAATGCTACAGTCAGATAGAGAGCACCGTGAATTCTTGAACTGTGAAAAGTTATTGGGGGAGGGAGAGATAGAGAGGCAATCACCTGTAGAAAGCGTGGGATAGGAATAAGGGAGGGTGAAAAAACTTAATCATCAAATTTTAAAAATTAGAAAAAGTATAATCTTTCAATAGCTAAGATGGATATGAATTGAGGGGTGTGCAAAGCCGGTTAACCAGAGTTTCGGTTAATCAAAAATCGGCTAACTAGTTTTATGATTCAAGAAAATTCCGAACTTTAATCGAATCGAAAATTTCAGTTCGTTCAAAACACTAACCACAACGTAACCGAGAAAGCCGGTTAACTAGTTTTCAATTCAGTTACCAGTTAACTGTTCACAAACAAATAAAGACGTATACTTTTTTACCAAGATTTATCATTTCTTATGCTTAAAATTTTTTTATAAAAATTAAATTTTTGTTACCATTCATAAATAATAAAAAAGTGCACTTTCTTACCTAAATGTTTTATTTTTTATGTATAAATTTTTTGGTAAAAAAATTATTTTTGTTCGGCTATCCGAATTTTCAAACCATCCAAGCCGTAATCGAATCCAAAACTGAAATCTTTTTTCGGTTTGGTTAACCAAACTGCTCTTTTTTGAAAAATTTGTACAGTTAACTGCTTTTTCGGTTTGATTTTTTTGGTTTTAGTTTCGATTTTTTAGGCACACCCTAGATATGATATTTATATAAACAGTGGTGATAAAGTTGACTTCCCAAAATTAAGGGGAGCAAAGTGTTGACAACATTTCTTTTATATATAGTATTGGATTAGATGAAATGTAGCCTCTTGACATCAAGAGCCACTCATCACCTCAACATGCAATGTAGTTAAGAATTCAAGGGTGAGGTCCCGATAAGTATGGTCCCTAGTTTGTAAAAATTGACTCATCGGCCCCCCCGAGCAAATAACTAATGAATATCAGCTAACAATTCTCAGACGATTCAACACATCCTCATCATACTGTCGGGTAGCTACTACTAGTTTACTACTCAACGCATTATATCTAGCAATGTGTTCAAGATTAGTTAAACCATTGGGGTGTGGAATGTTATCTCGATTTCTTATGGTGGTCGATGCACAGGAGCTTCGGGGTGCCCTTTGTGGGGCTTCATTAGAAGTCCCAACTTCTTGTACTGTTTTTGCCGTCTTCTTTGGTGCAGTGGTGGTATAATGTGGATGGAAAAAAAAAACTTGAAAAATCAAACTAAAAGAAAATGAATAGAAAAATGCTACAAAATGAAAAATTTGAGAAAAGGGATGTAAATGGTGAAGAAATATGGAAGAAAAAATGAAAATTGGAAGCGTAAAAATGAAAAATGGAGTTATGAAAGGTGTGGGTATGGAGATGGAAAAATGTAAGAGAAAGAAGGCTTGAAAATAAAAAATAAAGGGAGATGTGGGATTAAGGTGAAGAAAGTAAATGAAATAAGAAGAAATTTGATGGATTTTGGCGAAAAATTGAAGGTTTAAGTGAAGTGGTTATGGAGGTTTAAGAGAGAGAAGGGAGTGTTTAGATAGAGGGAGAGTCGAGCTTACGGAAGAAGATGAAAAAATGCGGGTCAAAAGGAGCCTTGGAAACCCTTAACTGCGGACACGGGGCTCACCACGGACCATAGTGTTGGTAACAGATCGTCCATGGTCAGCTCTGGTCCTGGTTTTCTTGTTATTTTTTCCTTTTTTTCTTTTGTTTCTTAGAGCTATTACGGACCGTGGTGATAGCCACGAGGTGACCGTAGAGCTTCTAAAAAACCCTCTTATTATGCCTTTTTTTATAGTTTTATTAATTTCTGCTGAAGGTTCTAAACAGCAAAAACACAAAATACAATAAAAAAGGGTACATGAATAGGAAACAGATAAACAAACACTTAGGTTGCCTCCCAATAAGCGCTCATTTAAGGTCGGGAGCTTGACCTTTCTTTTGTTCTGGTTCCGGTTTAATGAGAATGCGGGCGTTGGACTTCCCCACAACATATACGTCATTTTTGTCGCGAACTACAAAATTGAAGTCTTTCAACTGAAGGTACCACCTCAGATACTTAGGTTGGAGGTCCTTCTTCATCATCAAAGTACGTCAAAGTGTACTATTAGCATTCAAAATAAATGGATAGCGGACTCCATCAGCCAGGCCACTATCATCATATTCAATCCCAAGTGTTATGTCCTCAGGATCCTCCACCCCTTCTTTCAAGGTAACACAGTTACACTGCTAGTGGGGTTAGACTCGGGTTTACTAGGTAATGTACCTAGAGGTGTAGATGAAGATGTAGCTTGTTGAGCTATTTGAGTTTCCAACATCTTATTGTGAGTATTAAGTACATCAGCCTTAGATGCCAATTGCTTAATGTATGCATTTGGATTTTGTTGTGCCAAATAGACTTTAAGTTGGATTTTTGAGGTGCTTGTTAAGGATATGATGGTTTTTAAGTCCAGGGGGTGGTCTAAAATTCGTTTGGGGCACGAGTGGGGCATTAGGCTTATAAGAGAAATTGGGTGATTTCTCCAACCAGGATTGTATGTGCTATTAAAAGGGTCATTTGTTGGTCTAGGGTGATAGTTGTTCACATAGTTGACCTAACCACTTACATCTTGGACAAAAGGACTACCCACTTGACAATGTACAGTCAAATGATCAACTGACTCACATATATCACATAATAGGGAAGGGGTACTTGAACTAACAGAATTAAAATTCAAGCGCTCCATTTTTTTAAGATATAGCATCAACTTTAGAAGAAAGCATAGAAATAACATCTAGTTCCAGCTTATCACCAACCCGCTTGGGTTGGGCTCTCTCAAACGATCATTAGTAATTGTTTGGGGCTATCTCTTCTATAAGATTGTATGCTTCATCTTCAGTTTTATTCATAAGAGTACCTCCTGCAGCCACATCAATAGTAAACCTCAATGGCTGAGTGACTCCATTATAGAATGTTTGCACAATCATCCATCTTTGAAGACCATGGTGAGGCCGTAATTGTAAAAGGTCCGTGAGTCACTCCTAGATTTCATAAAGTGTCTCATCTTCCTTTTAAGAGAAAGTAGTGATTTGATTCCGTAGGCATACCGTCTTACTCGAAGGAAAGAAATTGGCAAGAAAGACATTTGTAAGCTCTTCCCATGTTGTGATGCATCCAGGAGCCAACGACTGAAGCCACGCTCTCGCCTTATCCCAAAGTGAAAAGGTAAAATAGGAGCAGGCGGATCATCGGTAGAAATCCCTCTGAGCTTAAACGTGCCACACACCTCTAAAAAGAACGAGAGGCATAAGTTTAGATTTTCTAACGGGGTGCCTCCGAACTGGGATTGTTATACCGTTGATATAAGTGCTCGTTCGAGCTCAATATTGTTCGCTTCTACGGTTGGCCGAGTGATGCTTGAGAAAATGCCTTAGACTCCTGGGGTAAAAAAATCCCAGAGTGTTCTTCTTTGTTCACCTCCTATTCTTGCCATGGATAAAGAAACTGCTTGAACCTTTAGTCTTTGCTCTTCTACCCTTAATTTCTTCCTTCTATAGTGAAAGGTCCTTTCGATTTCTGGATCGAATTCAAACAAAAAGGGACTTCACATATAAAAAAGAAATATGCAAAATTAGCAACGAAACTACCAACACAAATAAAAAATATAAAGAAAAAGAAAAAATGACAAAATGCTTAGTCAATTTCTTAAGGCTAACTCAATATCCACTAATTTGGTCCCCGGTAACGACACCAAAACTTGACCTATGCAAGTAATCACACGCGTGTTGTAGTTTAGTAAAGATATCATTCCGACAGAGACCAATCGTAATCTAATGAGTTTTGTCCTATAAAAGTGCTAAGCAAGCAAATTTCAATAGAGAGTTTGAATAAAACTATAACCTAATTGAAAAATTTAATCAGTTTAAAATAGCTAGGGATTTGTTTCACCTTGTAAAGATGTGGATTAATGAAATAAATCGTGTACTTGATCTATATTGGGAGATTGAAAGGGGTGCAATCGCATTTAGAATTCAATCTTTTGTTTCGAAATAAACTGAATTGACTAAACTAACCAATTATCATTCTTTCAAATGTCCTTGTTTAGTCTAAGTTATGAATTTTTGATAGCTAAAGGTCCTCTTAATAAGTGAATCTCCTTTAAGTATTGCTAAGTCATGCCCTATCTTGTCGATCAAATAGCAAGTTTCACCTTTCATTCCTTGATTATTTAGAATTAGCAAATGAGTTTGGGAAAAATCCAATCAGAACAATTTCACACACAAGATAGAATTCAACCAATCCCAATCAAGTACAAACATAGCTCAATAAAGATGTGATGTTCCAACATTAGTACTTTGCCAACAATACCAAGATTGAGAAAACTACTCACACATTTTTAATTAACAATAACTGAATAGAGTTTGGGAGAAGAAAACTTAGCACAATTGGAGTTGCTCTAAGGATTTAGCTTTGCAAGGGCTCCAAAACAGTAAGCGCTTCTTGAATACTCACACTCCAAACTACTAGCAATCTAAACTAAACTCAGAAAATGAAAAAAAAAAAGAAAAAACTAGAGAGTAATAGTTCTCTTTTTTGCTGTGTCCTTCTAATCTGCTATGAATTAGCCCTATTTAACGAAGAACTCGATCATCCTTAGCCGTATGATGAAGAAAAACAAACAGGCTTGTAGTTATGGCCTCACCACATACCGTGGCCTTCACAACCTACCGTCCGTGGTAAGCTCTGTCTTGGTACTCTTATGTTCTTTCTTCCTTCCACGAGCATAGTGACCTGAGGGCATCTGTGGGGAGTCAAACTACACTCATTTATGGTTAAATTTCGGGTAAAATGGCCAAAAAACCTATAAAACACATAAAAGAACCATACCTGAGCGTAAAACCGAAAAAGGAGTGAATAATGTAGCATAAAACACATAATTCTCCCTAAAAATGGCACAAGATGACCTTAAAATAGAGTGTGCTTTAAGGACTTATCAATAGTGAAGCATAGATATTCATATCATATGAGCATTTTCAAGCACAATGAGTATTCATATTATAATCATTCAGTTAGTGAAGAAGTTGCAAGCCGAGGTTATGTCAATCATGGACAGTCTAACTAATGATGACTAGTATCATTGGTGGTGGACACTAACTCTACTTTGGTTATGCTTCATGTTGTCCACTTTTCTTCCCACCCTTCACCTATTGAGTTGATGTACATCATTGTTCACCGACCAATTTTCAAGATTAGTGAAGATGTTCACAACGTTGCCATTATCTTAATGGTATTCCTTGAAGAGTCTTTGGGGACTTTTTTTCATCATATAACTTCAACATTTTGGTCAGAATCTTTTTCCCCCTAAATGCACTTTATCAATCCTGTTAGATCTAAGATAGGACACCCCATCAATTCAAGCATCCAGGTTAATCATAGTAATGTCATGTTAATTGAGTTAGAATGACAAAACATATGACATATAGGAGAATATTAAACATATCAATTTGTCCATGTGGCTATTCATAAAATATTAGTAAGAGTTGCATAGCGACACATAGCATGAAAGATGACATGGTATGAATCAACTTGTCTCGCCTTTAATATAGTGATTTAAGAAGATGAGAGCATGAAGTAAGTACTCGGAGCTCATGTCATAATTTCAAATTCATTATGAGCACATTCAATCCATGAAAAAAGTATCATATAAATGTAATAATAGCATACGTGACACCACCGAAGCATGAAGTAAATGAAGTCTTATTCAAGGCTTGTGATCTATCAAAATTAATATAAAGTATCTTGCACATGATATCTTGCACACGCGTATTAACATACAATGCATTAGAAGCATATACATATCAATGCATACTAGTTACCAAACCAAGCAAGGTAAGATAATGTTAGTGCATAAATGATCGATAGCACTAAACATGATAAGGACGATAATTTGTAATCCATCATAGAGATCATGTGTATAGGCCATTATAAGAAGAATCATAAAAATAGAGATATATGAGCATGCATTAATATTTCTAACCAAGTCTTAGGGTCCATGAAATGAGTGTTTGTGGGTTTCAGGTCAAGTGAAGAATATGACTTTGAGATTGCTCAAGGTTAAATGCATAGTAAACCACATGACCAACGACAACATAAAAATACATGCTACCACTGCATGGAACATGTGATCACATTGGACCTCACTTAAAGGCAATCGCTAGCATGTATTAACAAACTTTGTTCATGTAAGTGTGTAAGAGCCATGGGACAATTGCATAGAAGTATTTGCGAGTGTAAAAAATCAATCATGCATAAATAGCTAGAAGATGTAGAACATGTGAGTATCAAAACATAAAAATATATTATCACTTCTCTTTAAGGTTAATCAGGTACATGAATATATTATCACTTGCAGTTAAGTAATTTAAACATGTAAACATAACACCTTACCATGATTATTGTCCAAAATTATAAATATACTATGTGACCAATTTTCAAGTCCTTAGATTTGAGTGTTCAGGCTCAGTGTTGGAATCTTGACATTTTATAGTATGATCTGAGAGCAAGATGATGTGGTAATTGATATATGAATCCTCTTCTTGGTTTTTAAAGTTTCAGGTCAATAATAGCATCTCACCTTGCCTAAGAGTCTTCAGCAGTTTGACTTTTAGGGTCCTCAACTGCTTATGCAGGTTAATTCAATGTGCCCTAAAGTTGACTCTAGGCGGTAGCTTTGTTGGATTTAGCTCGAACCTATTCCTCATCTTTGTGGTTGCTTAACTTCAAATCTTGGAAAGAAGATAACCTTACATTGTTATATATAAAATGAATGATTTCTTCAAGCACCTTGGTTCTCTTATTGTTACAAGCCTTATCAATGAAGATGCATTCATCACTTCTCATACCAAGCTGTCAAAGGTTCTCCTTGCCATTGTTGTAAACGAAGCACTTGTATCCAAAAGACTTGAAATATAATAGTTTGGGCTTTTTGCCTTTAAATAGCTGATAATAGGTTTTTCAACTAGCCCTTTGAGATAACCATTCTTATTTTCAAGGTGCCTGTTAATATTATCATATTGGCCTTGGTCCCTTTTAAACTTCATTGATCAAAGACATTATGACTATCTTTAAATGAAGATTTCAATCAGAAAGGCTGATGATATAATTAGATCAAGTTTAACCTTAGCATTGGGTATTAGGCTATAGACATGAGCTTAAGGGTCTTTGAAAGATATATCGTCACAGTAAAATCACTTCTTATCCGTAAGATGATAGTTGAGAAACTTCGTTAAGGTCTCTTTACCAATGCAAGATGCTTATAGCTATTTAGAGTGTCTTGCTTATTGCCTTTTAAGGAATAGTCATTTCCATTAATGTGACTCTAGGTCTCTTTATACTAACTCCGATTTATTTTCATTGACTTTAAGGTGCTACATTTTGTTTACTTCAGCCTACTTCATTAGTGATGCGTGCTGATATCAAGATTTGACTTTATTTCATAGTCTTTGAACAAAGTCATCTCAAGTATTAATATACGACTTTGATAATAGGATTTGGTTCAAGGTCCTTGAATTAAGTTTAAATTACTTAAAGAACTAAAACAGCTTAAAGAACTTGTTAATAACTAAAGGAGTTTCTTCCCCAATTCATGAATCAAAATCACATGTCAAACTAGTCATATTGGCCTACTATGAAGATATAGATTTTAAAGGCTTAAGAGTTAGTTGATGACCTTTATATAATTCAACCTAATCATCTAAACATCTTATTGTATAGTAAAGCCAGAAAATATCACTGCCAGATACCCCACTTTGTGTGAAAATTATAACTAAGGGACTATGTTATTAGAATATATTTAAAATGGGCAATATTCTGTGGGAACTATTTTAAGAGGACAATTAACTATTTGCATTTTATTTTTAGCCCTTAAAACTTTTCATATTTGCATTTAACTCAAATCCTTAAAAACCTACTTTCGAAAATCCAAAATTTATGCATGTATCATTTTCCTTATAAGTACTACTCGAAGCCCTCTTTTAACTGCTATCAGAGCCATGTGACCAAAAATAATTAAGATAGCTAAGCTAATTAATGACTAATTAAGCTAATTAACTATTATTATTGATAGACTTATGACCTCCTTGCCTGGACCAAATTATTCACATATTGTTCACTCACCGGAAGGCCTTTCTCCAATAGCACCTTAATTAAACTATATCACTGATATAAGTTTAGAATTAAAAGCAGAATCAGCAAAAATGAAGATCGAAGTCAAGAAGCTTGAGAAGCAATTATCCGGAATTCACCTTTCTCTAGTTAATGAAATAAGACATAGCGGAAAAGCTACTTCCAATATTAGTACTCCATTTCAGCATAAATATCCTTTCTAAAATCCAAAAAATAAGAATCCATTCCATTGCATGATATAAAAATTCAAAAAGAAGTAGAAGAAAAATCAGGTGAAAATCGGCTGAAAAAGCAGAAAAAGAAGAAGAACATGGAGTATGAGCAGTATACTCTTTAAGAATTACAGAATATGTTCAAGAAAGAACAAAAGCTGGAAGAATTAAACAAAATTATAGGTGTAATTAGTGATAAACATGAGGTATTATTCGATAATAATGAAGAGACTAATAATGTCCAATTAGAAGAAGAAATATGTTAGCAGATGAACCTAATCAAGCTAGAAGATCTTAATGCGATACCATTAGAAGAAATTAAAAGAAAATTGGATTTAAAAAATGGTAAAATGCCTATTGAAGATAAGATTAATAAAATGGGAGAAGAACTCGACTTAGGTGAAATACAGACTAATCTGGTTAACAATGTTATTCCTAAACCTAAGGAATCCGTTGAACCTTCTAGGAGAAATACACATTTCATAAGACCTAGGTTCATTTCAGCAGGATGTACAATCAACTTTTTCTTCGGGTTTATCCCAAGGAAAATTACAACATTTGAAGAAGTTGGTCTTACTCCAATTAGTCAGACATGATACATTTTAAATATAGATGGAGCTCGTAATAGAAAAGCAATATTTGAACATTAAAAAAGAGGTATGAATAGTATCTTAAACCTAAATACTACCTGGACTACTGCAAATTTCTTAAACAATATTTCTCTGGCACTATAACTGACTTATGATTCATTAAATGAAGATGGTAAGAATACATTAAGAATAATAGAAAGACCAGCTGCTATGTTCAAGAATCTATGTAAGGAAATTGAGATCGAATTTGTCTGAGATAAACTTGATTTTGAAGAAAAGGCAAGAGAATGGCAGAGAAAGATTAATAATATAGAATTATGGGATATGAGATATCTAGAAAGTTATGTTGCTGAATTTAGTCAGTATTATTACAAAACTGGGCATGATGAAACTAATCTTGGTATGTTCTATGACAAATTGCCATATCTGATAAATTTCATAATTAATGAGAAGTAAATTGTATGGCTTGAATGTGTAGAAATTATTTATACTCTTGGATCGAGAATCTCTTATTTAAGAAAATGGGTTAATGATCAATGTCTCAATCTCCAAAAGCAAAAGAAAATTAAGAAACAATTCCTAAATTGTTAGGGTTCAACTCACCAATGGGGAAAGGAACGTAAAAGAAGAAGAAAAAGAAAATTTTATAAGAAGAAGAGCTTTAATAAGCAAAGAGGAAAGAAATATAGAAGAAAATATTATAACAAACCAAGTCCTGAAAGCGGCTTATTATCCTGTAGGGAAAAACAACCGCAAATACTGGGCATGCAGAGAAGCAGGACATTATGCTAATGAATGCAAAAATAGAAAGAATAACAAGCTTATTAAAACCTTGGGTAGCGTAGGTTATTTTGAGCTTAGTGAAGATGAGGCCTTAGACCTAGTCCCGAATAGCAACAAAGGTATAGTTGAAATTATATTGGATAATGAATATGAAGAAAGTGATTATGAAGAAATAAGCCATATGATGGAAACTAGCTCAATTAGTCTTGGTGATCTTCAGGGAGAAGAGTTTGTTGTAGATAACAATAACGAAGAAGTCAAAAGAGATTTGGTTCTTCGCATAATTCAGAAGGATATGATCTATAAAAAATCCATCTTTAAATTAAAAAGCAAGTATGTCTGCGAGATGATGGAAGGAGATCTAGAAATCAATGATTGTGAGTATGATGTGGGAGAAGTTAATCTCATTAATTAGGAAAACATCCTTAACCATAACAAAGATAGAAAATATAGGTATATGAATGTTGGAAGTGTCCAAGTCCAAATTACTCCATTACAGTATTACGGGAAGGACATTGATATTTCTGCTTTGCTATGTGATGTACGCATACTAAATGTAATAATCAAATCATCACACGGATTAAGACTAATTTATGTAATGGATCGGTAGGATTCAGTTGTTGGCCTCGATATTATGGAAGTCTAAAAGATGAGTTTGCTAAAAACTTTCTATCCCTTAAGATAAAAACTGTTGGAATGGACATAAAAAGAGGGGGATGTCTATTAAGGATACTTTGAAAAATTATCTACATATTGGATAATACTATAGTCCCAAAGACTAAGGTGACAATGATAAAAGCAGAAAAGTTTGACACTCCTACCCCTATGCAAAAAATCCAGAGGATTAAATCTAATCCTCAAGAGATAATGATTAACAGGTCATAAATATCTAGCTTTGCCAACCCTACAAAAATCAATAAGAAAAATGTGATAAAAATTGATGAGAATGGTAAAATAACCATTAAACCCCAATTATTAAGAAGTATAAGTACAAGATTAGAATGGGGAGAAAGATCTTCATCAACTAAAGAAGAACTTAAACAAGATGATATAATTAGTATGACTAGTAAAAAGAGTAGAATAAGTTTTGAATCTACAAGATCCAGTTTAGATTGAAGTTTAAGTCTAGATAGAAAGGTCATTCGGTATAAAATAAGAACTGTTAGTGAGCTAATCTATGAGGATGAATTAGCCAAAAACATGACTGTAGAGATATGCTATGAAGTCACCAACACAGATCCTAACAGCATCTATATTCCAATAAATGCATGCTTAGAAGAATATAATAAATATGAACTGTGTGCCTATATAGATAGTGGTTGTTCTGCATGTTTTAGAAAAATATCGTTATTTCCAGAGTTTATGTAGAAAAGAGATAAAAACCCTTTACAAGTGAGGATAACTGATAATAGCGTTATGAGTCACAACGAAGCCCTAGGAGGGTTATCCATAGGACTAGGAAGAATTCAATGCATTATACTAGTTCTATGGGCTATTGATCAACCCTCTCATGATATGATTATTGGAAACAATTTTTAAAGATTATATTCTCTACGCACGCAGGTCATAAACCAAATTATATTCACAACTAATGGTCACTTCATTCCTATTGAAAAATTAAGCAAGGCTTACACTCATAAGAAAATTGAGTCTACACATAGTCAACGTGGCAAGAAGGTAATGCTCGCACAATGTGAGATAGCATTTGCAATCTCACTACTTGACTTATCTACTAAAGAGTAGGTTGTTGAACAATAAGAGCGATTATACAAAGAACTCCACTATGATAATCCACTAAAATTTTGGGATAAGGATAAGACATTTGTAAAAATTATTCTATTAAATCCCAATACTATTATTCGAATCAAACAAATGGTATATACACACCGGGATATCTAAAAATTTAATAAACAAATCAAAGAACTTCTGGACAAAGAATTAATCAGGAATAGCAAAAGTTCTCACACTATTCCTGCTTTTATGGTGAGAAATCATGCAGAAAAAAAAGAGAAAAAGCAAGAATGATAATTAATTATAAAAAGCTTAATGAGAATACTGACTTTGATGGTTATTACATTCCTAACAAAATAGTCCTTTCCAATAGAATTCAAGGAGCCTCATGGTTCTCGAAAATAGACTACAAAAGCGGTTATTGGCATATACAAATAAATGAGGAAAGTATTCCTTTAACTCATTTAGTACCCCACAAGGACATTATGAATGGATATTAATACCATTTGGTCTTAAAAATGCACCTCAAAATGTTCTAACGAAGAATGGATAACATCTTCAAACATCTTAATCATTGTTGTTTAGTTTATATCGATGATATCCTTGTTGTTTCCAAAATGATAGAACAACTCAAAGATGATGTCTTAGCTATCACCCAAAGATGCATTGATCATAGTATTATCGTTGGTAAGAACAAATGCATTTATACTGAATAAGAAATTGAGTTCTTAGGTCTAGAAATAAAAGTTGGACAAATTATCCTCCAAAAATATGTTCTGGAAAAAATAAAAAACTTTCCTAAAAAAATTGAAGATAGGAAGCGACTAGAAAGATTTCTTGGATGTCTTATATATGCTTCAGATTTTATTAAAGATTTAGCTAAACTGAGAAAGCCATTGCTGCAAAAACTCAAAAAAGAAGTAAGCTGGACATGGACCATTAATGATACAAAAATAGTTTAAAATTTCAAAAAGATGTCTGAAAATCTTCCTGTTCTTAATTTATCTAACGAAGGAGATGATTTAGTACTTGCGACAGATGTTAACAATGAGCATTGGAGCGCCGTACTCAAAATCAAGGAACGCGAAAAACTCTACAAATATTGTAGTGAAATTTTTAATAAGGCAGAATACAACTATCCCACCATGGAAAAAGAAATCCTTGAAGTTACAAGGGGAATTGAAAATTTCTTAACTTTTTACCCCAAAACCTTTCTTGTTCGAACTGATTGTGAAGGAATACTTGGTTTTGTGAAAAAGAATTTATTAAATATGAAACCGCAAGGACAACTTCTACATTGTCAATTATTACTTAACCAGTTTTCCTTGTCTATTGAATATACACAGGGATCGAAGAATTCTCTGGCAGATAGTTTAACTCGAGAACTTCCCAATGGTGATTATTAGAGCAGAACTCCTGTCAAAAAAGGAGGAAATCCATAATGAGATGCCATTACTACTATAGCCTTATTGATAGCATGGAATTCCATATAAATAGTATATCACACTTGGATCTTCTTTCTTTGGCCTACCTAATAGCCTAAAGATTTTTCCTTCTAGAGTTACAAGTTAATTACCTTATATGGCCTTATGATATCTAAGAAAAAATAAGTTCTTATGTTCAAGAAACATCGTTCAATGAGTGCTATGCAGCCTATATTAACTATTATTATCATTATTCCTATGATATTTGAGAGTCTTGAAGTGCAATGATCTACCTTTCCGATAAGTCTGGAGTTGGAGGTATTAGTTTCCCAACAAATTTAATCTCTCCAAATAACCCCGTCATTAAAACCTGGGAATACGGGATGGTACTTTACTTGATGGAAATCCTATATCCAAAGTACTTATTTTTCTCAAAATTAACCAAGTTCTAACAATGCATGTTCTGAAGGATCCGTTAGATTCTAATATCTCCTGATGGTCCAATAAAAAATCCAAATAATCGATGCCTATATGTGGAGGTACATTGTGTAGTAAGTGAGTACAAAATAGAAGAGCCAAATCAGCCCATTATCTTATTCATATTGTTGATAACAATGATCCCTATGATTAACGATAAGAATGGGCTCCAGATCGACGAGAAATAGTTACAGATCCTGCTTCAGCAAGGGCCATCGATTTTTACAATATCTATCATCAAAGTTGGGCATTAATTGAAGAAAGAAAAATGCTAATGCATTTTGAAAACACTACTTTTGCCTATGATAATAAGTTCAAAGAATACATGAAGGTGGAAAGAGCGGTTTTAGAAGATATCTTTGATTATCTCTTTGATATTGGAGCTAAAAAATTCTTATCAGAAAAAGAAAAGAAATATCTTTTGGATTTATTTAACAAATGGGACCAATAGTGTCTTCATTTAGACAAATATTTTGATGATTATCCAGATAATGATAACCTGGAAGATATAATTAGAGATGAAAACATGCAGAATCTTAATAATAATGACTAGTCTTATCATCATTAAAAGTTCTAAAAAGTGGCTGCTCCATTATTGTACTATTGTGACAAGTGTCAGGTCTAAAAAATAAGACAGTTTACTGTGGCCATATGAATGTACTTTAGCCAAGTGTAAAAGCAGCATGTACTGTAGCCATTAGGGCATCATATATATCCCCATCCCCTCTATAAAAGGAGAGGTTGAGTGCTGAGAAGGGACATGATAATTTGAGCATTCTTGAGCAAAAAAGAAGTTAGGATTCTCCATTTCTCTATGAACGAGCATCTCTAATGATCTTAACTTTAGTCCCTCTTCAAGATTTCCATTGTAATATTTTCACTTTCAAGCTTTCAATAAAAGAAGTTTCCCAGTAGGAAACGTTATTCAATCGAACCTTATGTCTTAAATATTATAATTTCTTGATTAAAGTCTCACTATCCTTTAAAAATATATAAAGCTTAATTAGTGACTATGGTCCGAGGTAGGAAACGAAACGGATATGTGCTATGCCTGATCTACAGAAGGTAAGGCTGAGATTAGCAATCTCTGTAAACCGGAAGCTAGAGGAATGCCGGAGTCCAACGCCGACTAAGTTCAGGTAATGGTTGAAACTTTTTAGTTATATTTTAATTATTTTGCTAAATATGGTGGGCCATTAATCACAGAAAATATAATATTTGTGATATAAGTAGTAGATTGTGATAAGTAGTACCAGCAAAGTCATTATAGGAAGTCCAAACAAAAATATAAGCGTAGTTTTATTAAAAAATCCCAAAAAATTGAGTATTTGCACTTTAAACCTCATTTTGTGCAAAAATAGCAAATTTAAGAAGTTCAGGGACTAAGTTGTAAAGAGAAACTTCGGCCAATAAACTATTTCATAAAATATTATCAACTGTTAATAGTTTACCCAAAATAGTAGGTACTTGGGAATATATTGTAAAAATATTGATCCCTAAAAATTATTTCTATAAAATTCAGGGTACCCTAGAGTCATAAATTGGTCAAGTCATGGTGCAAATAATCATGCTAGAAAGATTCAAAAATCTTGCTTGTAATCATATAATAGGACAACTAAGCATAGCATGAAATTGAAGCATTATGAGATAACTAAGACATGGAATATCAAAGTATTTAATCCCTTCCATTCATAAAAATCATGTAGTTGTGCTTATGAGTTTCATATGTTAATTCAACCACATAAATCAAGTAGTGTTTCCGAGGTCGTCAACAAATGTGATATATGCATCATGAATAAAGACGTAGGAGGATTATATACCACATGAGTCTAGTTCTCCCCTTAAAGAAAATTGATTCATGATAATTCAAATGGATAGGACAACTTTATCAATGACGGCAAAGATGGGTTGCATAAACTTTTAAACATAATAGTCATATCGATAAACTATCACAGAGAACAAGTGTACTATCAAAGCAAAATAGTGATTCACATTAGTTCTAATATAAACTTACATTTTTGCTACCTTAAAAGAGGAGTGTGCAAACTTATGCTTTGATCTTAGTCAAGTATTTCTTGGTTAGGTTCTTTTTATTTCAATTTTGACCATCATTCAGGAACCTTGAAATGAGGGTTAAGGTCTTGGTCACATCAAGTATCAATGCAACCTTGTACTGCCTTTGTTCGAACCTAGCGTAGCTATTAGTCCCTTGAATGATCCTTACGAGAAATTTGTTTGTCATCTAGTTTTTTCATATCTCGTATCGTTTCATTGAATGTTAAGCACCCTTGTAACATCAAACACAAACATTTCCCCAGGCACTGTTGACATACTCCTTACTTCAGCCCCAGTTACCCACGCTGATGCTTTCTGTCAATGCTTCATACAACTCATTAGTGCCATCTAACAACCCACGCGCTACGCAAGCTTCTTTGAAAGTTGAATGTAGGCTTCCATTAACAATTCTTAACCCTTCAAAACATATTGCATCCTGTACAATATGTAGCCACATTCTAAGATAATATCTTCCCCCATGTCAGGGTGAGGATATGGTAATCGACCTATGTAAACCCTTTGTTGTTTTATAGCCCATTTCTTAAGGCTTTTAGTCTATACATAATAAGTTAGAAATTCTACATAGATATCTCTTCTTGTATTCATATTTGCTATATTTGGGTGAAGCCAACCCATGACCATTGTCACCCTATCTATTGCTTCATTTACCATATCATGAAGTTCATTTTGATCTCTGAAGACATTGTATTATTATCTTGGTAAGTGGTATTGTAGTAGTTCAATAGGTGGCTAACCATGTGTTACGTCAAACTCTAATATTATCCAAATTGCATCAATAGGGGAGACATAACAACAATCCAAATACTTGATAAACCTATTTTTTACACACTTTTAGGCATGATTTTTACCTATTAACTCGGCAGTTTCTGGTATAATTTTGTGAGTTTAGAGGTCGATTATTCATTGTTTATCTCAAATCTGCCTAAAAGTCGTGTTTTTGTATTTACAGGAGCCTGACTTGAATAAATGAGGAAAACAAGCTAATGCCGCGCCAAATTGAAGCAAAAAGGATCAATATTGAGTTAAAATAAGAGGCACGGTCACTCCAGGTGAGGTGGCACGAGCGTGCCACCCAAAGAAGGGAAGAAGCTAAAGACAGAGAAGTGGCACGGGGCCCCCCTGCCGAGTGGCACGACCGTGCCACTCTAGTTGTCGCTGTTTTATCGCTGTTTTGGCATTGTAATTTGGCAGTTTTTTTGGGATTCTACCTTTTTCCTCTCTCTCGAAAAGGGCGATTTGAGGGTTCCTATGTCTAGTTTTATTGCAATTTTAATTCGAAGGTTTGGATTGAATTTGGTTACGCTTTTGGTAGATTACTGCTGCAGATTATATACAGAGTATATTCTTCTTCTTTTTCTTCTACGTCTTAATTCAAGTATTCGTATTCTTGGTATGTGTATGTTCTTGATTGAGATGTTGTTTAGAATCATGTTTAGCGGCTAAATTCCTTAATCTTGGATTGGGTGTAGCCCCTGTGATGTAAATTGGATTGTTAATTCTAGGTTTTTGTGAATTACGCCAGAGTATAATTGAATTCTCACTTAGCATGCCAGGTGTTCGATGAATTGCCTGAGAGGGTTTTATTCATGTTCTTAATTAGGGTTTAGGAGACTAACGAAAGTTAGGTCCTTTACTTAGAGTAGCTTTGTGAGCAATTGAATTACTTGACACGAAAGTAGTTGGGGGTGCAATTGGGAATTGAAATTACATGATCTTGTGGTTTTGTTATTCTAGTTTCACGAAAGTAGACAACTAGGTTAGCTTGATCAGTCTAATGACCTTCGAAAGTAGGCGTAGATGCTTTAAACCGGTAATAATTCCATTTCAATTATCTTGCAGGCAGATTCACACAACCTAGTTTATTTTCCAATGAACGTCACAGTGTGGTGAACCCCAATCCAGGATTCCCTTATCATAATTGACTTAGACCAAATAGAGTTAGAATCAGTTAAACCAACTTCACTCGACATTCGCCTAGATTAAGTGTTAGAAATCGATTCGGTGGTTGAAACTAAGTTCTCTGTAGACACGACCCGTACTTGCCTTTGCTAGCTACAACTGGCACCGTGCACTTGCGGTACATTTTGAACACAACAAGTTTTTGGCGCCGTTGCCGGGGAATTGGCGTTTTTCAATATTGGGGTTTACTTTAGCATTCGAGGCTAGGCCTTTTGAAAAAAAAAAAATTTAAAAAAAAAATAATTTGGATGGCCATTTTCCATTTCCCTCAATTTGAGCACGAACCTTTTTGGCAATATTTATCTCGGTTTAATGATTATCGTGCTCAATATGTGCATTTCATGTATAAGAAATGGGAATTATGCGATGCTGTGCTTGAGGGGGTAGCGCATGAGACTCGAGCGATCCTTGAGTCTATGTGTTATGGTGGTCTGTATTCCTTAAATGTCGATGACATGTGGGATTTGTTTGAGTCTCTAGCTTGGCATCAATGGCAATCTAATGATGTTAGGGACCAATGTCATCACTATTCTGCTTACCCTCAAGTGTTGTGCTCTTTTTGCCAATCTCTTGACCATGATGTGAATTCTTGTCCCCATCGTGATGTTTCCAATGAATGCTATGCTAGAATTGATGCCATGATAGGGGCAATGAATGAGCAAAACGAACGCTTTGCTAGTCGGATGAGGGAGTGGCGTTTATCGCGTGAGACCAACTCTAGTCTACCTTACCCTAGACTTGAGGCTCGTCTCTATGATGATTGTGAGTCTTCCCTTCCCCTAGGGTCGAATGTTATTGATGATGCGCCTTTGAACGACCCAGGAGAAGTGTTTGACCTTCCCTTAACTCCATTGGCGTTTGACGCTCCATCCTTTTCTAGTACACCTATGGGCACTAGTGTTAATGCTCTGACCCTACATGCTTCTCCCTTCCCTTTAACTCAGTGCACGGGGTTAGAGATCGGCGAGACTTTTCATGGTGATGCTAGCTTTGTAGAGGATGTTTTACTTCCTTGGTCAGGAGAACCTACATTGGTTGAGCCATATCTTGAGGAGGCTCCTTCTGAGGAGTTGTGTGATGACAGTCCGGTGGTTGGTGCCGCACCTAGTATTGACCATACCCACCCAATTTGCACCAACCCACTTAACTTGACCCCCACTTCATCTCCTCTACTTTCCACCACCCACTTCCACTTGTATGCACTCCATGAGTCCCTAGGTGCCTTTAGAGAGTATGATCCCTCTCTTGACCCTTACAGTCTATACCTAGAGGACATGCCTGGAAAAATCATCTTGCCTATTGCATTCAATTATTCTACTGATTTTCCTAAGGCATTTGATAAATTTAGAAGAGCACTTATTATTATTTCTGCATTCCTGTTTAAGTGCCCTTACTTACACTCATCTGAGTTGCAGGCTCAGGTGTTTGATAAACTTCTGCGAGCGTTGACGGCATCTGAATTGGCGATGCACGTCCTGAACGCCACCGAGGAGTGGTTGATGCTCCTCGCGCTTCCCCAACCTCGTCCTAGCGAGGTGTAGTTCGGGTACATTCAGTACCCGACCTGGTATACTCGTTCTCACTCTTCTCCCCCTTTTTTTATTTTTATTTTTCTTTTCTTTCTTTTTGTTCTTGTTTAGTGGTAAATATTAGGATTGTGTTTTTGTTGGTGATCATCTAGTGGTGAAATTTGGTTGTTGTTGAGCCGTTGTTGGCTATGATCACCATTTTTTGTGTCTTTGTGGATTTTTATTGTGTTGTGATGGGTGTTGTTGTTGGATTGGTCTATATTTATTTTTGGTGGTGTTAGTTTGTATTTATGTGTGATCATGTTGTTGTTTTGGGTGAGCTTGTGTTTTTGGGAGAGTGTGTTAGCTTGTGTATATTTTTGTCGATTTTTGTTTTTCTTGTATTTGATTTTGTTTTCTTTATTTTTGTGTGTTGGTAATGACTCACGGCTCCCAATGAGGACATTGTGAGCTTTAAGTGTGGGGGTGGGGTCATCTCCCATTTTTCTTCTTATCTTTGTGAAAATTTTTCATTTTTGTATAACTTTTTCATTTTTTCTCCTTTTTGTACAATTTTTTCTTTTCTTTTTGCATTTAGGGGAGTTTTGTACTATTTTGATCAGCCTTGATCCCTGATACCTTGACTGTTAGCTCGTATATAAGTATAATGTGTATGATAGATATTCATCCCCAATCTGTCGTTTTAGACCTCAGTTCTAACCCCAACAGTCCATCGTAATTTTGCAATCCAGTCCTGAATTCATGTATTGTCATCATCCTGAATTCTTAGTCTTCCACGATCGACTCTCCTATTGTCTACTGCATAGTTCCCTTTATATGCGCTGGCATCCCCTTTTTCCAAAACAAAAGCAAAAACAAACAAATTCAAGCGCTACTGGGTGTATCCCTTTGAGGCGTGACATGAGTTTGTAATTAAAAAAAATAATAATAATGGAAAGAAAAGAAAGTGGGGAAGAAAAGAGTTGGAAATGACAAGTACCCCTTTGAGGCATGCGCTACTGGGTGTTACCCTTTGAGGCAATACTGCTACTGGGGAAGCTTGCTTTCCATGCTAGCCATTCAAAAAGGTAGCTTGTGTCAGCTGCGTGGGGTTGAGTTTGAGTTTGGTAGGCTTAGTTTTAGGATGATGATACACTTGCACACAGGCACCAGGATGGATTCATTATTTTTATGTATCGTGGGGTGAAAAGCTGATGTTTGAATGCCATTTTTTGGGATGATGTGTCCTGAAATGCATATAATGCTTGTGTACAGACTGATACTTGAGTCGCTAGGGTGTTTTGGTTGATCCGAACGTGTACAGTTCACCCTGATGTATATATTGTGTTTTGTCATTTTTATTTTTCGATTTTTGTTTTTCTTTTCTTTGTTTTTCCTTTTTGAGATTTTGTGGGTATATCTTCTGCAAACCCTCACGAGACCTTACTCGTCCACTTGGGGGAACCAAGGGGTTTAAAGGGCTTGTTGCATACGCTAAATGCAATCGCGATTCCTGCGAAAGTGAGTTAGGTTTCTAGATTAGTTTTTCTTTTGTTTTGCTCGAGGACGAGCAAAAGATAGGTGTGGGGGTATTTGTTAGGCGATAATTTGTCGCATTTTACGTGCCCTTTTCACCTAATCTTAGCTCTTATAATAACGTAATCTTTAGAGTTTTTCTTGTTTTATTAAGTTTTCTTTGAGATTTTTACTTGTTTTGTTTATTCTTGCAGGTAATAAGTTGAATCAAGTAAATCCCGCGAAAAAGGGCGAAAAAGGATCGAAACAGGCGAAAAGACGAAAAAACGGGAGCCAGCCGGGGCAGACGGCCAGCAAGGTGGCACGGCCACCCCGTGCCACATGGCACGGCCGTGTCACATAGCACAGTGCAGCCGTGCCACATAGGCACGGTCGTGCCCCCCTTTGTTTCCTTCGGATCTTCGCGACCCGCCTTGTCTTCTATTTAATCCTCTTTTCTCGACCTTGTTTGGGGGCTTCTTCTTCTTCTTTTTTTTCTAAGTTAGTTTAGATTAGATTGTAGCCAATAAAAACCCCTTTGAGGCGACTAGATTAAGATTTAGTTGGATTGATTTGGGATTGACGCTTGGGGATTTCCACTTCACTCATTCAATTCAAGCATAAGTCTTCCTCTAAAAAAAAAAAAAAAAAAAGGGCAGCACGGGGGCAGCGTGCCTCGGGACATCCCGTGTCCCCTTTCTTCCACCCAAAAAAAAAAAAAGAGAGGAAAAAACGAACAGGCCGACAGCAATTTGGCACGGTGTGACCGTGCCATTAGGCACGACCGTGCCGCATTAAAAACCTGCCGGATTCCCGACTCCTTCTTCTTCCTCCTCCTCCTCCCTCCTCCTCCTTCCATTCGACCCCCACCCGTTTTCTCTCTCTACTGCGCGTCCCCCCTCTCTCTCTCCCCACTCCATCTTCCACTCTCACCTCTAAATCTCTCTCAATTTCTCACCAAATTCTTCAATCTTTCGACCCCCATTCACTCTACCCCACCAATTCTTCCCCTTTTCCTCTCAAGGTCCTTCAAACCTCATCTCCCTTTCTCTCTCTAAAATCCAAAACCTCCATTGTTGAGGTTCAAGGTTGTAGGAAGCGAAATTGACCCTACTCTTGCTCTTTTCATCTCCTTCTGAGTCCTGATCTGTAATTATTTCAACAATGGGAAGAAAGCGAATCGGGGAGCCTTCCAAGGGTCCATCCCTCCCCAAGAAATCGTCAAGAGCAACATCGTCCTCAACTGCGCCTGCTGCGGCACAAGGTACCAAAGATGCTTTCCCTCTTGTATTACCTGCTAGTACTAGGGGCTTGCACTTTATTTCTGATGAGCAAAAGTCACGTTATGAGCTTTTAGCCACTAGGCATGCTAGTGAGCAGAAATTCTTTCATGCTGACTCATTACGGACTTTAGGAATGCTAGATGACATGTTAACTCTGTTTGGTCGTTTGGGTTGGTCTTAATATATTAACATGCAATATGCCTCGTACGACCGATTGATGATTGAGTTTTTGAGTTCATTGGTTGTTGATTGGGATGGTCGTTACAATGGTCAGGAGGTTGCCATCTATTTTAGGATGTTCAGCATTGACCACCGGATGAGTCTGCGCATGTTTAACGACCTTCTACGACTCCCGGTGGCCGATGGGGCATATCGCGATGTGCCCTCTTTATGGCGCCCTGACCCCGTTTGGTTGAGCATTACATGCTCTAAACGGAAGGACTACCACGATAGGTGGGGGGGACCCAGGGTCTATGACCCTCGACAGGCGAAGGCTACCGACATTTGCAATGTCAACTTACGGTACCTTCAGCGCCTTACCGCTAACATTATTTTCAGCCGCAACGATACCCAGAATGGGTGTCGTAAGGCTGAATTATTTATTATTTGGTGCGCCCTGTCCAGTACCCCTATTGATACGGGGGCCTTCATTATCCGCCACCTGGCGGAAGTGGCCAAACCTAGCAACCGAAACGTCCTTAGCGTTGGCGGTACCGTTACCGCCATTGCTATTGCTTTAGGCTACAGCTCGAGACTCTCTTCTCTCGAGTCTCACTTTTTAGGTGGTCACCTCGACCTTGGTACCCTGCATCATATGCATATCATAGATACCAGAGGTGACACTATTCGGTACCCCCACCATAAGACCATCCTTTTCAACCTTCCCAATCCTCAGCGCACCGCAGTAGCAAACAAAAGAAACTGAAATTGCGACGGGCGCATCATTAGGGCCACTGTTCTTCCCAGCGAGGAGCAGTTGGCCGCTGATCTGGATTTAGATGAGGGAGAGGAAGGCGAGGAGAGTGCGGAGGAGAGTGACGAGGGCGCTGAGGCTCCCGAGGCTACAGCCGAGGATAGTGGAGCTCCTACCTCCCATGAGCCTATTCCACCACCACCACCCCTTCACCCACCATTCCCTCCTTCCATGGGTGGGTCCTCCTCCTCCGCATCTTATATGCCGCTTGACCCCACGTTCCTTCAGTCTTTCTCAAACCTCCAACTGGAGGTATCGGGTCTTAGAGAGGGTTTTAGTGGCATGAGCCGTGATATCCAGCGCATTTCTGGGCGCATGGATTCCATAGAGGAGGGGGTGAGCCATTTTCGCGGTTATATTGACCGCCAGGAGCAGAGGGAGTTGCGGCGGCTTCAGCGTGAGGAGGAGCGGGCCATTCGCGAGGCCCGTGAGTCTGCGGAAAGGCGTCGGATCAACGAACTGCTTTGGCGTCAGTCCGAGACGATTCGGCGGATGGAGGAGTGTTTTCGCTCTTTCCCTGGCGCCCCGGCAGGTTCTTCATCCACTCTACCCTTTGACCAGGGTAGCTCCACCCATTTCTATCTCTTTCCCCCGTCCTTTTGGCCTCCCCCTGGGCCCGATGGGGCCCAATGACTGCTTTCTGCCCCCCCTTCCCCACTTGTTCTGTATCTCTTCCTATCTTTTTCATTGGGGACAATGAAGAGCTTCGGCATAGGGGGTTAGCTCACCAACTGCTAGGTGACTGCTTGTAGTTTGTGGTGGTTTGTACATATCCATTTGTTTATTGCATCCTTGCATGCATTAGTTTTCATCAGTTTTTATTTTTATTTTTATTTTATTTCTTCTATTTCTTTTTGCATGTAGGATAGAGCATATAGATAGGTAGTGTATTGTATATATTTTATTTTATTTTCTAACCCTTGACTTCAAGTGGACGTCTGTTGAGTGGAGCATTACAAGACTGCGAGGTAATTCTTTCAACTCTTCTCTTCATCTATCCACTCTTGCTTAAGGTGCTTTATTGTTTTCATCTTCTTCAAAAAAAAAAAAAAGAAAAAAGTTTTTGGAAACCCCTCCTATGACGATTACCAAGGCCTTGTGGATCAGTTGGCTGACTTGGTTGTGTATACCTGTGGGTCCCTTGTGGCAAAAATGTGTTTGCTTGATGATATTGAAATTGTTGTGACCACACTGTTTAGTTCGCATTCCTGATCGCCCTTGAAACCCCCTTTTCGTGAATGATTACTCCTATCCAGTAGGATCTTTGGGGTTGGTTGTGTTATTTGGTAGTGTGACCCGTGAGACTTTGAGCCTATAGACTAATTCATCAATTTAGTCTCATTTCTTTTCCATGTGTGTCTCTTCCATGATAGCATCTCTAGAACTTGGTTGGATTCTCTTTGAAATCGCTTTTAGCATGTATACAGCAATCAAAATGATAGAGGCATTCATTTCTTTTTGAGCTACATAGCCAAATTGCCACCTGTGATGTAATGTTTACCCTTTGCTTACCCCCTTGAGCCTTATCTGTTTTGTTGTGAACCTCTCACTGCTAGCATTTGGCCTTAACATATTTCCTACCTTCAAGCCAAAGCCAGTAGAGCAACGCTTCACGTTTGTGGGTAACTTTTGGGTATCGTTGTGGTTATTTTGGCATTTAATGGGGATACATCATGATGATTATTCGGGAAACTTTCTTACTGTTATTGCGCATGCCAAGCACTTATTTATCTTATCCCTCGCCAACCAAAAAAAAAAAGGAAAAAAAAAAGTAATAAAAGTGTTTGGCGTGTTAAGCATAGTGCGTTCCCGATGGTCCATTGGGTTTAGGTATGTTTGATTTCATTGAGAGTGCGATGTGATCTGTTTAATTGTTGGTTGCTCACTAGCTATGGCTTTTAGCTCCACATTTCCCAAACTGTTTGTCCCTCTCTTACCTATACCCTTAGCCCCATTTCAACCCTGCGAAGTCCTCTTGATTGTTGTCGTGTATTTTGCACTTTAGCGGTGGAGAGTTGAGAATTCTCCCAAGCCTATGGTAGATTGTTTTAGTGGAAGCGAATCGAGTGAACCTCTTTACATCTTAAACACATGTGAGGGAGAGCATTTACATTGCCCCCCCTATGAGAGTCACTACCAAGCCAACTAGCCCACTACTTGTTTGGATGCGTCATGATTGGGGAGGGGGTGATATGGTTCGACGGTGTGTTGACTTGAACGTGTGGTCCTCCAATGATTTGAACTGAATCTTGCAAATTGTATTTATGCCTCAAATTATCCCATTGGCTGTGCGCAACTGTGTTCGATTCGACTGATCCACTGTTAGCCTTGCCTGAGGAGGCGAGTAGCTAGAGGTTCTTGACTCCCTCTTTTGGTTCTAGTCTTGCTTGGGGACAAGCAAGAGATAGGCATGGGGGAGTTGATAAACCTATTTTTTACACACTTTTAGGCATGATTTTTACCTATTAACTCGGCAGTTTTTGGTATAATTTTGTGAGTTTAGAGGTCGATTATTCATTGTTTATCTCAAATCTGCCTAAAAGTCATGTTTTTGTGTTTACAGGAGCCTGACTTGAATAAATGAGGAAAACAAGCTAATGCCGCGCCAAATTGAAGCAAAAAGGATCAATATTGAGTTAAAATAAGAGGCACGGTCACTCCAGGCGAGGTGGCACGAGCATGCCACCCAAAGAAGGGAAGAAGCTAAAGACAGAGAAGTGGCACGGGGCCCCCGTGCCGAGTGGCACGACCGTGCCACTTTAGTTGTCGCTGTTTTATCGCTGTTTTGGCATTGTAATTTGGCAGTTTTTTTGGGATTCTACCTTTTTCCTCTCTCTCGAAAAGGGCGATTTGAGGGTTCCTAGGTCTAGTTTTATTGCAATTTTAATTCGAAACTTTGGATTGAATTTGGTTACGCTTTTGGTAGATTACTGCAGCAGATTATATACAGAGTATATTCTTCTTCTTTTTCTTCTGCGTCTTAATTCAAGTATTCGTATTCTTGGTATGTGTATGTTCTTGATTGAGATGTTGTTTAGAATCATGTTTAGCGGCTAAATTCCTTAATCTTGGATTGGGTGTAGCCCCTGTGATGTAAATTGGATTGTTAATTCTAGGTTTTTGTGAATTACGCCAGAGTATAATTGAATTCTCACTTAGCATGCCAGGTGTTCGATGAATTGCCTGAGAGGGTTTTATTCATGTTCTTAATTAGGGTTTAGGAGACTAACGAAAGTTAGGTCCTTTACTTAGAGTAGCTTTGTGAGCAATTGAATTACTTGACACGAAAGTAGTTGGGGGTGCAATTGGGAATTGAAATTACATGATCTTGTGGTTTTGTTATTCTAGTTTCACGAAAGTAGACAACTAGGTTAGCTTGATCAGTCTAATGACCTTCGAAAGTAGGCGTAGATGCTTTAAACCGGTAATAATTCCATTTCAATTATCTTGCAGGCAGATTCACACGACCTAGTTTATTTTCCAATGAACGTCACAGTGTGGTGAACCCCAATCCAGGATTCCCTTCTCATAATTGACTTAGACCAAATAGAGTTAGAATCAGTTAAACCAACTTCACTCGACATTCGCCTAGATTAAGTGTTAGAAATCGATTCGGTGGTTGAAACTAAGTTCTCTGTGGACACGACCCGTACTTGCCTTTGCTAGCTACAACTGGCACCGTGCACTTGCGGTACATTTTTAACACAACAATACTATTGTATTTCATCAATCCATCTATATCGAGGACCTGCTTCATCCTCGGTACTGTGAGCATTGTCTTCAATAACAAAAGTTGCTCGATCACGTCCCTTATGCATATGCTTATGAAGATACTAAATAACCTTCTTTTGGCCTTGCGCCAACATTTATAGAGGCATCATACTTCACACAAAGTTCACAATTGTATGGTACAATCCACCTGTTATGAACATTCATACCACGAATTATTACACTTGTATCATCATCTCTACGCCTACATTTGATGAACCCATTCTCTTCAACAATGGTCTCATTGGAGAAGCTCTTTGGATAATGTTTTGTGCACTTACTACCATCCATCATGGGCGTAAGAAACACCATTACCACATGGACCATAAATCATGCACCTTGTAACTGTTTCAAATGCTAGAGGGTTATTAACATTATCAGGTAGCTTAGAGCATATAACATTATTAATATTTTATACACAAGTTGGCTTTTACTCATTTACTAAGGTAAGTAAAATATAAGCATGCGGTATGCCATGTTTTTGGAATCCAATAACATTCATATATGTGAATAAGAGAAATGACAAACTTAAGTGACAGAATACATAATGATATAGATGTTCCAACTGCAGTAGGATGATTGTCTCCGGTAATAATTGCATCTTGTAAACCACTATACAAATCTACTTGAATTGTGCCTTGGTGAAGTAGTATCTAATTGAATCTCCATGCTTCCATTGCAACATAACAATCAACAATGAATTTTAAAAATAAACAACCACAACAAAGTCAAATGTTCCACTCATTCACTTGATATTATATTAGGATTGCATATAACTCTCGCATTGTGACAGACGATCTATTGCTGATTGACCCCTTAGCATGTGGTGTGTTCTGACCAACCATCAATCTCATATGAAAATAAAAGGGGTATTAGAGAGGCATATAGGATGAGTAAGTTCTATATAACCCATCATAAGATTTTGCCACAACAAGCACGCTTAACTGTGGACTTCTTGTGAGTGGGCTCGTCGAAAAGAAAGGTGCACCGCTTATGATATAAGTGGTAACTTCAATCCTTTTATGCAATATTCGGGATATTATAAATGATGTCTCAGGTACCCTCATCAGTATGTTGACCACACACTATGAGAGCTACCACGTGATCTATTTTGGGCCTTGTATATTGGTGCACTGACCGTGCTTCTATGATTCAAATTCTTAAGTCAACAATTTTGGTGGCATGTACGACATCTCGTGCATTTTGCAAGACCCTCACATAAGGATTTACTAAATGAAGTATTCATTGTAATGCCTCCAAAATTGCCAGATAAGCCCCGTTAGTACTTCGCTGGCTATTCAAAGCCCTACATTAATTCCGCACTTTATCATGTGCATCATGGGTGTAAAGTTGAGTAAATCTTATCTTTTTTCCTTATTTTGGGAGTAAAGAACCAATGTGATGGTAGTTTTGCCCACTGATACAGAAGAGGTAAGGACTATGATCATCCATTACAGAGTAATCAATGGTCCCACCCTTTGAAGTAACTGATAACATCGAGTTGTAAGCTCTACGATGTTGGATGAAATTTAGATCATTCAGTAATGTGTCTAGAGGAGGAGGAGCTAGAGGCAAGTTTGGAAATGTGACACGTCCGTCTTGACAACATGAGGTAAATCACGGCTGCTGCTTCTTCTAATCTTTTCATCTAAACACATAGTAGCTTTGCAGTGGCTATGTAAAACCATCCTTCCTGTGAATGACCATCGCTCTGTAAATTTTCCATATGGATTACAGTTCAGTGTAGTAGGCGAGTCTTGACGTTCACTTTATAGAATGTTAGTGTTTGCTGCGGCACGAGACATGGTTAATTGTAATGCTTTGGCTTCCGCTTGATATCATTCATGTTCTTGCATATATCGTGCCGGTATCTCATCTTGATTACATTTCATAAATAGTCTCCATCTTGCATTGAGCCGACCTAGCCTATTTTCTAAATCATTATGAATTCTTGGACTACTTGGTGGGTCTCTCTCCATGACAGCATGCACGTTTGTTTAAGGATCTTTTAGTTCCAAAGTCATACATGTAAAATCTATAAAGGAAAAATCTTGTGGTTAGTTATTTATGTTATTCGCAATGTGTTTAAGTGTGGAATTACCTTCACATTTGTAAGTTTAATTATCACAGAGTAAAATGTTATGTATTGAAGAAAGCAGTAGTGTCTTTATGTAATTTGTTATGTTGTTATCATTCAATGTTACTCAATTGGGGTTTAAACAATTTTTAAAAGTTATTTGTGCTCAGTTTTTTAAAACTTTATGGCACTCTTTGTCGGCAAGAAAACATAGTTGTTTGTGGGAGTAGATTTTATTCAAGGCAAGGTAGAAGAGTTTTATGTCATAATAATATTTCATCTAGTAATAACTCTTTTATTCCTTAAATATACAATGTTTGAAATTGACCTTGATCAATGCAGACCTCTTCCTTAATGTATGTTGATCCCTACAAATTCAAGAAGATTAAATCGAGTCACAATGGACAATGAATTAAAAGAAAACAATATAAATGGAAATGAAGTTGTTACTTTAAGAAATGCAGACCACAATAAATGCTGTCTGGGACAATAAATTTGTCGGCTTGGACACACTACTTTGGTTTTTGGGACATATTTTGCTCTTAAATGATATTTAGTTCATCTATATTTTATTTAGAGATAGTATAAGAACATGCATATAATTGATTGATAATTAGGACATATATATTTAGCTAAAGGAAAGTTGATTATAATCTATACGAGTTTTTTCCTAATTATTTGGATATATTATAGGAAAAATATTTTTTTGAGATTTCCGGACCAATGTTCTTTAAAAAGAAAAAAAGGAAAACTGTTAATACTCTTCGTCTATGGTGACTTTTTGTCCTGGTTTTAATTATTTGGCTTAATTTTCTTTGACTATAATGTCAACTCATGAGAGTAATATATATACATACGTGTGTGTGTGTGTGTGTGTGTGGGTAAGTCTTTATATATGTATATACATATACATATATACATGTACATATACATATATACATATGTGTGTACATGTGTACACATACATATACATATATATACATGCATATATATATATATATATATATATATATATATATATATATATATAGTATATATACACACACATACACACACACACACACATATATATATATATACACACACACACACACACACATACATATATATATATATATATATATGTATGTATGTATGTGTGTGTGTGTGTGTGTGTGTGTATATATATGTGTGTGTATATATATATATATATAATATTGAGATATATAAGTAAATTTAAGAGAAGCAATCCTGGAAATTTTCGATTCATTTAAATATGATGACAATTGAAGCAACGGTTGAGGTCAAGAGAGATATTGTATTTAATGCTCTAAAAATTCTAATTTATGAGAGCTAAGGAAAAATTCACCTCATCACTACATTGCTATTATATAGAAGCATATATTAACTCAAGCTCATACATCCAAGGTTTCATCTTTGTTCTATAGTTATTTACAATGCGGGGTTTGTTTGCTCTCGTTGTAACCTTCTAAGAAAGTCATTAGTGAGATGTTCCCAACGTGCTTCCCATAATTGATCAAGTTCCACTGCTTTTGAGAACACAAGCATTGAACAAAACATACTCCTTAGTTTAGCCCCAATTGCGTTTGCTGATGCTTCTACCAATTCTTCATGCCACTCGTTAATGTGTCATCTGATAGCCCACGTGCTAAGCAAGTGTTAGGAAAAACATAGTTTTAATATTTATAAACCCGAAGTGCAAGGTGTATCATTGAATACTTGGGGTGTCGTCCGCAAGGAGTTGTGTTTCCAACTACCAGGACTAACTAAACGTCTCGAGTTAGGCAAAATCGAAGGGGATAGAAAATAGAACTAAAGTACTAAAGAGAAAACAAAGGGACTATGATTAGACCTAAGATAAACTAAGAAATTAAGTTAAGCCCAAACCTTCCCAAGTTATGCTAGTATTCAGAGGTGGTCAGTTGCATCATTAAAACCGCCCTAGCCCTCTCTCAACGGTCTTGAGCTAGTTTAATTGTTCTAACCTCCGATTTTCATGGAATTAGTTCAACTAAACTACAAGATTGACAACCTTCGACCTAGCTAGCGACAAGACTATTTTTATGTCTCAATCCTAACTATTTTCTCTACCCACACTAGACAATCGACCTCACCTCTCGGCATAAGTCGATTGTCCCAAAACACGAATGAAAGCTCTCTCAAGTATTTCATCAAACACTTGGCGGGTATGAAAGAAAACTCTAAGTTCTAGGTATAAACAAGGGAGGGTTGAGGCCTGAGCAAGGTTAATTAGCCATCAAGGGCTAGCCACAATCCAATCAACCAAGATTAACGACTAATTAAACACGAAAACACGAAAACCTCAACTAAACATAAACTAGCAAATAAGAACATAAATATGAACAAAAGAGGAATTAATCTAAACTAGCACGAATGAAAACTAAAGGAAACACAAAATCATAATAAAAACTAAACATTTAAACTAAGCAAATCAAATACAAGAATTAAATTAAGAAAATCAAAACAAGAACAAAAACGTGAAATAAAGAGAGAGGGAGAAAGAGAGAAAATTATGCTTGAATTGATTGAAGAATGGAAATGCACAAGCTTGAATCCCAAAATACAAACTACAATCCTAATCTAATCCTCCTATTGAGGTTTTTATTGGCTAAAACCTAATGTAAACTACTCTAAAAATTGCCTCAGGAGAAGCCCGAATGACCCCCAGTGAAAACGCCCGAAGGAGGGTTAAATAGAAAAATCTAGCGAACGGCGAACAGGGGGGACGGCATGGCCGTGCCACTTCTCTGGCATGGTGGCTCAGCCCCCCCGTCGTCCCTTTTTGCCAGCTTTTGCTCATTTTGCCCGTCTTCGCTCCTTTTCGAGACGTTTATTCGATTTGAAGTTTATTACCTATAAAAACAAATAAAACAAGTAAAAAACTCTAAAAATTATATTATTATACGAGCTAAAATGAGACAAAAGGGGCATGTAAAATGGGACAATTCATTGCCTAATCGCAAGCTTTTTTGAAAGTTGAGTGTAGGGTTCCATTAACAACTCTTAAGTCATCAAAACATGCTGCACCCCAAACAATATACAGTGAAATTCTGAGATAATATCTTACCCCCATAATAGGGTAAGCATATGGTAATCGACCTATGCAGACCGTTTGTCATCTTGTAGTCGATTTCTTAAGGCTCTTACTCGGCACGTAATAGGTTGGGAATTCCGTATAGGTGTATCTTCTTGCATTCATATTTGGTATATCAGCACGAAACCACCCAATGAACATTGGCACCCTGTCTATTGCTTGATTTACCACATCAGAAAGTTGATTTCAGACCCTGAGGACAATGTATTGTTGTCCTATAAGTGGTACTGTAGCAATTCAACAAACGGGTAGCGATGGGTTATGTCAAACCCAAATATTTTCCTAATTGCATCAATAGGTGAGACATAACGATAATCCTAATACTGTTCTATTTTATCAACCTATCTATATAGAGGACCTACTTTATCCTTGGTGCTGTGAGCATTGTCTTTGATAACAAAGGTTGCTCGATCAGGTCCCTTGTGCACACACTTGTAAAGATACTTAACAGCCTTCTTTTGAGTGTAGCACTCAACATTTATATAGGCATCATATTTCACACAAAGTTCATGATTGCATGGTACTACCCACCTGTTATTAACATTCATACCATGAATTGTTACAATTCTACCATCATCTCTGCGCC
>JAKOGI010000032.1:1060000-1262500 GCA_029747015.1 Carnegiea gigantea | reverse complement strand
ACGAGACCCCAAGCACTCAACGATACACCTTGCACTTGGGGTTTATAAATATTAAAACTCTGTTTTTTTCCCCTAATAAGTTTTTGGCACCGTTGCCGGGGAGTTGGCGTTGTTCAATATCGGGGTTTATTTGAGCATTTGAGGCTACGCCAAAAAATCTAAAAAAATTTAAAAATCAAAAATTTGAAAAAAAAATCAAAATGGCTATTTTCCATTTACCTCAATTTGAGCATGAACCTTGTTGGCAATATTTATCTCGACTGAATGATTATCGTGCTCAATATATGTTGTTTAAGTATAAAAAATGGGGAATATGCGATGTTGTGCTTGAGGGAATATCACATGACACCCGAGCCATCTTTAAGTCCATGTGTTATGGTGGTATGTGCTTTTTAGGCGTTGATGATATATGGGACTTATTTGAGTCCTTGGCTTGATATCAATGGCACCATGAGATTGCTAGTGAGTCTTTTGAGTGCCCTTCCCCCATTTCCTATGATTTGTATGCCTATTCTCCTCTTGTGTACTCTTATTGTTCATCTTTTGACCACGATGTGAATTCTTGTCCTTATTATGATGTTTCTGATGAACGTTATGCTAGACTTGATGCCATGATAGGGATAATGAATGAGCAACATGAGCGTTTTGTTAGTAGGATAAGGGAGTGTGGTTTATTACATAAGACCGACCCTAGTCTACCTCGCCCTAGACTTGAGGCTCGTCTTTATGATGATTGTGAGTCTTTCCTTCCCCTAGAATCTAATGTTGTTGATGATGTGCCTTTGACCGACCTAGGGGAAGTGTTTGACCCTCCTTTGACCCCATTGACATTTGTTGCTCCATCCTTTTCTAGCACGCCTATGGACACTAGTGTTAGTGACTCGATCTTAGTTGCTTCTCCCCTTCCTTTAGCTTAGTGCACGGGGTTAGAGATGGATGAGACTTTTCAGGGTAATGGTAGTTCTGTAGAGGATGTTTTACTTTCGTGGTCAGGAGGCTTTACATTGGTTGAGCTATATCCTGGGGACGATCCTTTCGAGGAGTTGTGTGATGATAGTTTAGTGGTTGGTGCCGCTCCTAACATTGAGCATATCGACCCAATTTGTGCCGAGATGCTTGACTTGACCCCTATTTCATCCTTTTTCTTCTGACCATGCCCTCTCACTTGTATGTATTCCATGAGTCCCTAGGTGACATTCAAGGGTATAATCCCTCCTTGGACCCTTATTGTGCATACCTAGAGGACATGCCTAGGAAAATTGAGTGGACCACTTTCTTTGATTATTATTTCGATTTTTCTATGGCTTGATAAGTTTAAGAGGGCACTAACTTTATTTGCTACATCTTTACTAGTGTTCTGTTACTTATATCACTTTGAGATGCATGCAAAGGCACATGATAAGCTCTTGAGAGCTTTGACGGCGTCTTAGTTGGAGAGGTGAGTCTTGAGAGATAAAGAGGAGTGGCTGATGCTCGTCAGGCCTCCACAGCAACATCTTAGAGAGGCATAGTTTGAGTACATTCAGTGCCCAACCTGGTATAATTGTTCTGATCCTTTTCCTTTCGTTTTATTTTCTTCATCCTCTTTTGTTTAGTTGTGGATATTAGGATTGTGTTTTTATTGGTGATCATCTTGAGGTGAAATTTGGGATGTTGTTGAGCCATTGATGGCTATGATCACCATTTTTGTATGTTTGCGCACATTTGTGTTTTGTGATTGGTGGCGTTGATGGATTCATATATCTTTATTTTTGGTGGTTAGTTTTGTATACATGTATGGTCTTGTTTTTGATTTGGTGAGTATTTTTGGGAGAGTGTGCTAGCTTGGGTATATGTGTGCAGGTTTAGTGCTCTTGAGTGTATTTGTTTTGCTTTGCGTGTTTTGTGTGTGATTTTGTTTTCTTTGTTTTTGTGTGTTTTGTGGTTGGTGATGACTCTTAACTCCCAATGAGGACATTGTGAGATTTAGGTATGGGGGTGGGGTCATTTTCCCTTTTATTCTTATCTTTGTGCAAATTTTTCGTTTTTTGTGCTAATTTTTCAATTTTTCCTTTTCTTTGCATAGTTTTTCTTTTTGGCTTTTGGGGTCTTGTACTATTTTGACTGACTTTGATCCCTTGTACCATAGCTATTAGCTTGTACCTAAGTAAGTTGTTCATGATAGATCTTTGTCCTAAGTGCATCACTCGCGGTCCCAATTCTAACCCCAACAGTCTATTATAGCTATGTAATCTAGTCCTTGTGTACACATCATCATCATCTTAGGATCTTAGTCTTCCGTGATTGACTCTCCCACCTTTTTTCAACACGGTTACTTTAATTTTTGTCTGCATTCTAGAAAAAAAAAAAGAGGTAAAAAAGGAAAAGAACAAAAAAATAAAATTTGGAATGACAAGTATCCCTTTAGGGCATGCACCACTGGGCATTACCCTTTGAGGCACGTGCTACTGGGTGTTACCCTTTGAGGCAACACTGCTACTAGGAAAGCTTGTTTCCCTTGTTAATAAGTTAATAATGTGGATGTGTCAGTTAGGTGGGAACGAGTGTGATTTTAGTAAGCTTAAGTCCCAAGATGATGATACACTTACACACCAAGCACTAGGATGGATTCCAGATTTTTATGTACAGTGGGGTGAAAAGTTGGTGCTTTGATGTTATGTATGCTGATAAAGACTCTTGATATGTACACTATGCCTATATACAGGCTAATATCTTTGCTGCATTGGTGATTTGGCTGGTTATAATGCGTACAGTTTCTCCCCTTGTATAGATATTTGTTCCTTGTTCCTATATCTATTTTGTTTTCTTTGTTTTCCTTACTCCTTTATCACTTATTTTTCTTTTTTAAGATTTCGTAGGTATGTCTTCTGCAAACCCTTACAAGACCTTACTCGTCCACTTGGGGGAAGTAAGGGGTTTAAAGGGCTTATTGTATATGCTAAATGTAACTGTAATTCCTACAACAGTAAGTTAGGTTCTTAGGTTAGTTCTTATTTTGTTAAGATTAGTGTGGGGGTATTTGCGAGGTGATAATTTATCGTATTTTACGTGCTCCTTTTACCTAATTTTAGCCCTTATAATAATAAAATTTTTAGAGTTTTAAGTTGTTTTATTTGCTTTTGCAAGCAATAAACCTCAAATTGAGCAAACGTCACGAAAAGGAGCGAAGACGGACAAAAAGAGCAAAAGCTGGCAAGAAGGAACGACGGGGGGGCCGAGCCACCATGCCATAAAAGGGGCACGGTGGGGTCGTGCCACATGGCACGGTCGAGCAACCCTGGCACGGTGGGGCCGTGCCGCGCGAAACGGTCGTGCCTCCCCCCTGTTTGCCCGTTCGCTCGATTTTTCTATTTAACCCTCCTTCGGTGTTTTTGTTCGGGGTTCACTTGGGGTTCCCTTTGGCAATTTTTCGAATAGGTTTTAGGTTAGTTTATTAAATAAAGCCTCAATAGGAGGATTAGATTAGGATTGAGGATTGTAATCTTGAATTCAACCTTTGGATTTCAAGTTTCTTCTATCAATCAAGTCTAAGTTTTCTTTCCGTTTCTCTCTTAAGTTCGTATATTGTTCTTGTTTATATTTTGCTAGTTTAATTCTTGTATTTGTTTTGTATAGTTTAAATGTTTGGTTTTCATTGTTAATTCATGTTTATTTAGTTGTTTAGGTTTGATTTATTTCATTCTCTTTCTTCTCTTGTTCAAGTTCATGTTCTTTTCTAGTTTAGGTTTTAATGTGTTTGTGATGTTTAGTTGATAGTTTGTGATAGATTGGATTGTGGCTAGCCCTTGATGGCTAATTAATCTTATTTATGCCCCTACCCTACCTTGTTGATGCCTAGAATTTCGAGTTTTTTTCACAAGCGCCAAGTGTTCGATGAAATGCTTGAAAGAGCTTTCATCCGTGTTTTGGGGCAAGTGACTTATGCTGAGAGGTGAGGTCGATTGTCTAGTGTGAGTAGAAAGAATAGCCAGGATTGGGGCATGAAAATAGTCTTGTCGCTAGCTAGGTCAAAGGTTGTCAATCTTGTAGTTTAATTGAACGAACACCATGAAAATAGGAAGTTAGAATAATTAGACCAGCTCATGACCCTTGAGAGAGGGCTTGGGTGGTTTTAATGATGCAACCGACCACCTCTAAATACCAGCGTAACTTAGGAAGGTGATGGCTTGACTTGATCACTTGGTTTATCTTAGGTCTAATCATAGCCCTTTTGTTTCCGCTTTAGTAGTTTAGTTCTATTTTCTATCCCTTTCAATTTTGCCTAGCTCGAGATGCTTTAGTTAGTTCTGTAGTTGGAAACACAACTCCCTGCAGACGAGACCCCAAGTATTCAATGATACACCTTCCACTTGGGGTGCATAAATATTGAAACTCTGTTTTTTTCCCTAACCAGTTTTTGGCGCCGTTGTTGGGGAGTTGGCGTTTTTCAATATCAGAGTTTATTTGAGCATTCGAGGTTAGGCATTTTTTAAATTAATCTAAAAAAATTTAAAATCAAAATTTGAAAAAAAAATCAAAATGGCTATTTTCCATTCACCTCAATTTGAGCATAAACCTTTTTGGCAATATTTGTCTCGATTGAATGATTATCGTGCTCAATACGTGCTTTTTGAGTATAAAAAATAAGAAATATGCAATGTTGTGTTCGAGGGGATAACACATGAGACCCGAGCCATCCTTCAGTCCATGTACTATGGTGGTATGTGTTTTCTAGGCGTTGATGATATGTGGGACTTAATTTGAGTCCATGGCTTGGTATCAATGGCGCCATGAGATTGCCAGTGAGCCTTTTGAGTGCCCTTCCCCCATTTCCTATGATTTGCACACCTATTCTCCTCTTGTGTATTCTTATTGTTCATCTTTTAACCATGATGTGAAGTCTTATCCTTGTTATGATGTTTCCGATGAATGTTATGTTACACTTGATGCCATGATAGGGACAATGAATGAGCAACATAAGTGTTTTGTTAGTAGGATGAGGTCTACCTCGCCCTAGACTTGAGGCTCGTGTCTATGATGATTGTGAGTATTCCCTTCTCCTAGAGTCTAATGTTGTTGATGATGCACCTTTGACCGACCTAGGTGAAGTGTTTGACCCTCCCTTGACCCCATTGACATTTGTTGCTCCATCGTTATCTAGGACACCTATGGACACTAGTGTTAGTGACTCGATCTTACTTGCTTCTCCCTTTCCTTTGGCTCAATGCACGGGGTTAGAGATAGGCAAGACTTCTCGAAGTGATGGTTGTTCTGTGGAGGATCTTTTACTTTCTTGGTCAGGAGGACTTACATTGGTTGAGCCATATCTTGAGGAGGCTCCTTTTGAGGAGTTGTGTGATGATAGTTCAGTGGTTGGTGCCACTCCTAGCATTGAGTATATCAGCCCAATTTGCACCGAGCCACTTGACTTGACCCCCATTTCATTCCCTTACTTCCAACCATGCCCTCTTACTTGTATGCATTCCATGAGTTCTTAGGTGACATTCGAGGGTATAATTCCTCCTTGGACTCTTATTGTGCATACCTAGAGGACATGCTTAGGAAAATTGAGTGGACCACCTTCTTTGATTGTTATTTCGATTTTTCTATGCCATTTGATAAGTTTAGCAGGGCACTAACTCTATTTGCTACATCTTTACTAGTGTTCCCTTACTTACATCACTTTGAGATGCATGAAAAGGCACATGATAAATGCTTGAGAGCTCTAATGGCGTCTGAGTTGGAAAGGAGTCTTGAGAGATAAGGAGGGGTGGCTGATGCTCCTCAGGCCTCTACAGCACCATCTTAGAGAGGCATAGTTTTGGTACATTCCGTGCCCAACCTGGTATAATCGTTCTGACCCTTTTCCTTTCTTTTTATTTTCTTTATCTTCTTTTGTTTAGTTGTGGTTATTAGGGTTGCGCTTTTGTTGGTGATCATCTTGAGGTGAAATTTGGGATGCTGTTAC
The DNA here is from genome assembly GCA_029747015.1 of Carnegiea gigantea. Classification (NCBI taxonomy): domain Eukaryota; kingdom Viridiplantae; phylum Streptophyta; class Magnoliopsida; order Caryophyllales; family Cactaceae; genus Carnegiea; species Carnegiea gigantea. The sequence continues at coordinate 1,256,553 of JAKOGI010000032.1, read as the reverse complement.
GCCATTGATGGCTATGATCACCATTTTTGTATTTTTGTGCACATTTGTGTTTTCTGATTGGTGGTGTTGATGGATTTGTATATCTTTGTTTTTGGTGGTTAGTTTTGTATATATGTGTGGTCTTGTTTTTGATTTGGTGAATGTTTTTGGGAGAGTGTGCTAGCTTGTGTATATGTGCGCAGGTTTAGTGTTCTTGTGTGTGTTTGTTTTCTTTTGTGTGTCTTGTGTGTAATTTTGTTTTCTTTGTTTTTGTGTGTTTTGTGGTTGGTGATGACTCTCAGCTCCCAATGAGGACATTGTGAGATTAAGGAGTGGGGGTGGGGTCATTTACCCTCTTATTCTTATTTTTGTGCAAATTTTTCATTTTTTGTGCTAATTTTCTAATTTTTCCTTTTCTTTGCATAGTTTTTCTTTTTGACTTTTGGGGTCTTCTACTATTTTGACAGGCTTTCATCCCTTGTACCTTAGCTATTAGCTTGTACCTGAGTAAGTTGTTCATGAAAGATCATTGTCCCATATGTGTCACTCTTAGTCTCAATTCTAACCTCAACAGCCTGTTATAGCTATGAAATCCAGTCCTTGTGTATACTTCATCATTATCTTGGGATCTTAGTGTTCCGTGATTGACTTTCCCACCTGTTTTCAACACGGTTACTTTAGATTTTGTTTGCATTCAAAAAAAAAAAGAGAAAAAAAAGGAAAACAAAAAAAAAGAAATTTGAAATGACAAGTATTCCTTTGAAGTATGCGCCACTGGGCATTACCCTTCGAGGCACGTGCTACTGGGTGTTACCCTTTGAGGCAATACTACTACTGAAAAAGCTTACTTCCCTTGTTAATAAGTTAATAATGTAGCATGTGTCAGTCAGGTGGGAACGAGCTTGATTTTGATAAGCTTAAGTCATAGGATAATGGTACACTTGCACACTAAGCACTATGATGGATTCTAGGTTTTGATGTACAGTAGGGTGAAAAGTTGGTACTCTGATATCATGTATGTGGATAAAGAGTCTTGATATGTACATTATGCTTATATACGGGCTAATATCTTTACTGCATTGGTGATTTTGTTGGTTATAATGCGTACAGTTTTTCCCATTGCATAGATATTTGCTCCTTGTTTGTATATCTATTTTGTTTTCTTTGTTTTCCTTTCTCCTTTTCCACTTATTTTTCGTTTTCATGATTTTATGAGTATCTCTTCTGCAAACGCTCACGAGATCTCACTCGTCCACTTAAGGGAACCAAAGGGTTTAAAGGGCTTGTTGCATACGCTGAATGCAACCGTGATTCCTACGACAGTGAGTTAGATTCTTAAGTTAGTTTTTATTTTGTTTTGCTCGAGGACGAGCAAAAGATAGGTGTGGGGGTATTTGTTAGGTGATTATGTATCGTATTTTACGTGCTCCTTTTACCTAATTTTAGCTCGTATAATAATATAATTTTTACAGTTTTTACGTGTTTTATTTGCTTTTGTAGGTAAAAACTTCAAATCGAGCAAAAGCCGGCGAGAAGGAACGACATGGGGGCCGAACCACAGGGCCAGAAAAGTGGCACGGTGGGACCGTGCCACGTGGCACGGTCGTGCCAACCTGGCATGGTGGGGCCGTGCCACGCGGCACGGTCGTGCCTCCCCCCGTTGGCCCGTTCAATTCGATTTCTCTATTTAACCCTCTTTCGGCGTTTTTGTTCGGGGGTCGCTCGGGGTTCGCTTTGGCGATTTTTAGGGTAGGTTTTAGGTTAGTTTATTAAATAAAACCTTAATAGAAGGATTAGATTAGGATTGAGGATTGTAATCTTGAATTCAACCTTTGAATTTCAAGTTCCTTCTATCAATCAAGTCTAAGTTTTCTTCCCTTTTCTCTCTTTGGTTCGTATGTTGTTCTTGTTTACGTTTTGCTAGTTTAATTCTTGTATTTGTTTTGTTTTGTTTAAATGTTTAGTTTTCATTGTTAATTCGTGTTTATTTAGTTGTTTAGATTTGATTTATTTCATTCTCTTTCTTCTCTTGTTCAAATTCATGTTCCTATTTGCTAGTTTTGGTTTTCATGTGTTTTTGATGTTTAGTTGTTAGTTTGTGTTGGATTGGATTGTGGCTAGCCCTTGATGGCTAATTAATCTTGTTTTTTTAACGCCCACCAAGCCTTTGATGAAATGCTTGAAAGAGCTTTCGTCTGTGTTTTCGAGCAATTGACTTATGCTGAGAGGTGAGGTTGATTGTCTAGTGTGAGTAGAAAGAATAGTTGGGATTGGGACATGAAAATAGTCTTGTCACTAGCTAGGCCAAGGGTTGTCAATCTTATAGTTTTATTGAACTAATCCCATGAAAATAGGAGGTTAGAACAATTAGACTGCTCATGAACCTTAAGAGAGGGCTTGGGTGGTTTTAATGATGCAACCGACCATCTCTGAATACTAGCATAACATGGGATGGTGATGGCTTGACTTGATCACTTGGTTTATCTTAGGTCTAATCATAGCCCTTTTGTTTTCGCTTTAGTAGTTTAGTTCTATTTTCTATCCCCTTCGGTTTTGCCTAGCTCGAGACGCTTTAATTAGTCCTGGTAGTTGGAAACACAACTCTCTATAGACGACACCCCAAGTACTCAACGATACACCTTGTACTTGGGGTTTATAATTATTAAAACTCTGTTTTTTTTTCCTTAACAGGTTTTTGGCGCCGTTGCCGGAGAGTTGGCGTTTTTTAATATCGGGTTTATTTGAGCATTTGAGGCGAGGCCTTTTTTTAAAAATCCAAAAAAATTTAATAATCAAAATTTTGGAAAAAAAAATTGAAATGGCTATTTTTCATTGACCTCAATTTGAGCAAGAATCTTTTTGGCAATATTTATCTCGATTGAATGATTATCGTGCTCAATATGTGCTTTTTGAGTATGAAAATTGGGAAATGTGCGATGTTGTGCTTCAGGGGATAACATATGAGATCTAAGCCATCCTTGAGTCCATGTGTTTTGGTGGTATATGCTTTTTAGGCGTTGATGATATGTGGGACTTATTTTGAGTACTTGACTTGGTATCAATGGCACCATGAGATTGCTAGTGAGTCTTTTGAGTGCCCTTCTCTCATTTCCTGTGATTCGCATCCCTATTCTGTTCTTGTGCGCTCTTATTGTTCATCTTTTGACCACGATGTGAATTCTTGTACTTATTATGATGTTTTCGATGAATGTTATGCTAAACTTGATGCCATGATAGGGACAATGAATGAGCAACATGAGCGTTTTGTTAGCAGGATGAGGGAGTGTGGTTTATTACATGAGACCGACCCTAGTCTACCTCACTCTAGACTTAAGGCTCGTCTCTATGATGATTCTGAGTATTCCCTTCCCCTAGAGTCTAATGTTGTTGATGATGCACCTTTGACCGACCTAGGGGAAGTGTTTGACCCTCTCTTGACCCTATTGACATTTGTTGCTCCATCGTTTTCTAGCACACCTATGGACACTACTTTTAGTGACTCGATCTTACTTGCTTATCCCCTTCCTTTAGCTCAGTGCATACGGTTAGAGATGGGCGAGACTTCTTGGGGTGATGCTAGTTCTGTAGAGGATGTTTTACTTTCTTGGTCAGGAGAACTTACATTGGTTGAGCCATATCTTGCAGAGGCTCCTTTGAGGAGTTGTGTGATGATAGTTTAGTGATTGGTGCTGCTCCTAGCATTGAGCATATCGACCCAATTTACACGGAATCACTTGACTTGACCCCCATTTCATCCCCCTTACTTACCACCATGCCCTTTCACTTGCATGCTTTCTGTGAGTCCCTAGGTGACATTCGAGGGTATAATCCCTCCTTGGACCCTTATTGTGCATACCTAGAGAACATCCCTAGGAAAATTTAGTGGACCACTTTCTTTGATTATTATTTCAATTTTTCTATGGCATTTGATAAGTTTAGGAGGGCATTAACTCTATTTATTACATCTTTACTAGTGTTCTCTTCCTTACATCACTTTGAGATGCATGCAAAGGGCACATGATAAGCTCTTGAGAGCTCTGACGGGGTCCGAGTTAGAGAGGTGAGTCTTGAGAGCTAACGAGGAGTAGCTGATGCTTCTTAGGCCTCCACCGCACCATCTTAGAGAGGTATAGTTTGGATACATTCAGTGCCCAACCCGGTATAATCATTCTGACCCTTTTCCTTACTTTTTATTCTCTTTATTTTCTTTTGTTTAGTTGTGGACATTAGGATTGTGTTTTTGTTGGTGAACATCTTGAGCTGAAATTTGGGATGTTGTTGAGCCATTGGTGGCTATGATCACCATTTTTGTATATTTGTGCACATTTATGTTTTGTGATTTGTGGTGTTCATGGACTGGTATTTTTTTTTTTTTTTGGTGGTTAGCTTTGTATATATGTGTGGTCTTGTTATTGATTTGGTGATTGTTTTTAGAAGAGTGTGCTAGCTTGTGTTTATATGTGCAGGTTTAGTGTTCTTGTGTGTGTTTGTTTTGTTTTGTGTGTCATGTGTGTGATTTTGTTTTCTTTGTTTTTGTTTGTTTTGTGGTTGGTGACGACTCTCAGCTCCCAATTAGGACATTGCGAGATTTAGGTGTGGAGGTGGTGTCATTTGCCCTTTTATTCTTATTTTTGTGCAAATTTCTCATTTTTTGTGCAAATTTTTCAATTTTTCCTTTTCTTTGCATAGTTTTTCTTTTTGGCTTTTGGGGTCTTGTACTATTTTGACTAACTTTGATCCCTTGCACCGTAGCTATTAGCTTGTATCTAAGTAAGTTATTCATGGTAGATCTTTGTCCTAAGTGGGCACTCTTGGTCCCAATTCTGACAGCGACGGTCTGTTATAGTTATGTAATCCAGTCCTTGTGCACACTTCACCATTGTCTTAGGATTTTAGTCTTCTATGATTGACTCTCCCACCTGTTTTCGACACGATTATTTTAAATTTTGTCTACATTCAAAAAAACAAAAAAAATGAGGAAAAAAGGGGGAAAAAATTTGGATTGACAAGTATCCCTTTGAGACATGCGACACTGGTGTTACCCTTTGAGGCGCGTACTACTGGGGACTACCCTTTGAGGCAATACTGCTACTCTAAAAGCTTGCTTCCCTTGTTAACAAGTTAATAATGTAGCATGTGTCAGTCAGGTGGGAACGAGTTTGATTTTGGTAAGCTTAAGTCCTAGGATGATGATACACTTACACACTAAGCACTAGGATGGATTCCAGGTTTTGATGTACAGTGGGGTGAAAAGTTAGTGCTTTGATGTCATGTATGTGGATAGAGAGTCTTGATATGTGCACTATGTTTATACAGAGGCTAATATCTTTGTTGCATTGGTGATTTGGTTGGTTATAATGCGTACAGTTTTTCCCCTTGCATAGATATTTGTTCCTTGTTTGTATATCTATTTTATTTTCTTTGATTTCCTTTCTCCTTTTCCACTTATTTTTCTTTTTCAAGATTTTGTGGGTATGTCTTCTACAAACCCTCACGAGACCTCACTCGTCCATTTAGGGGAAATAAGGGGTTTAAAAAGCTTCTTGCATATGTTAAATGCAACCATGATTTCTACAACAGTAAGCTAGATTCTTAGGTTAGTTTTTATTTTGTGTTGCTCGAGGATGAGCAAAACATAGGTGTGAGGGTATTTGTTAGATGATAATTTGTCATATTTTACGTGCCCCTTTCACCTAAGTTTAGCTCGTATAATAATATAATTTTTAGAGTTTTTACTTGTTTTATTTGCTTTTGCAGGTAATAAAGCTCAAATCGAGCAAGCGTCGTAAAAAGGAGTGAAGACGGGCGAAAAAGGCAAAAGCCGGCAAGAAGGAATGACCAGGGGGCCGAGCCACCATGCTAGAAATGCGGCACGGTGGGGCCGTGCCATGCGCATGGTCATGCCTCCCCTCTGTTCGCCCGTTTGTTCGATTTTTCTATTTAACCCTCCTTCGGCGTTTTTGTTCGAGGTCGCTCGAGGTTCTCTCTGGCGCTTTTTAGGCTAGGTTTTAGGCTAGTTTATCAAATAAAACCTCAATAGGAGGATTAGATTAGGATTAAGGATTGTAATCTTTGATTCAACCTTTGGATTTCAAGTTCTTTCTATCAATCAAGTCTAAGTTTTCTTCCCTTTTCTCTCTTTAGTTCATGTGTTTTTCTTGTTTACGTTTTGCCAGTTTAATCTTGTATTTGTTTTTTCTAGTTTAAATGTTTTGTTTTCATTGTTAATTCATGTTTATTTAGTTGTTTAGATTTGATTTATTTCATTCTCTTTCTTCTCTTGTTCATGTTCATGTTCTTGTTTCCTAGTTTAGGTTTTCATGTGTTTATGATGTTTAGTTGTTAGTTTGTGTTGGATTGGATTATGGCTAGCCCTTGATGGCTAATTGATCTTGTTTATGCTCCAACCCTACCTTGTTTATGCCTAGAATTTAGAGTTTTTTTTTCACGCCCGCTAAGTGTTCGATGAAATGCTTGAAAGAGCTTTTATCTATGTTTTGGGGCAATTGACTTATACTGAGAGGTGTGCTCGATTGTCTAGTGTGAGTAGAAAGAATATTTGGGATTGGGAATTGAAAATAGTCTCGTCGCTAGCTACGTCAAGGCTTATCAATCTTATAGTTTTATTGAACTAATCCCATGAAAATAGGAGGTTAGAACAATTAGACTGCTCATGAACCTTAAGAGAGGGCTTGGGTGGTTTTAATGATGCAACCGACCATCTCTGAATACTAGCATAACATGGGATGGTGATGGCTTGACTTGATCACTTGGTTTATCTTAGGTCTAATCATAGCCCTTTTGTTTTCGCTTTAGTAGTTTAGTTCTATTTTCTATCCCCTTCGGTTTTGCCTAGCTCGAGACGCTTTAATTAGTCCTGGTAGTTGGAAACACAACTCTCTATAGACGACACCCCAAGTACTCAACGATACACCTTGTACTTGGGGTTTATAATTATTAAAACTCTGTTTTTTTTTCCTTAACAAGTTTTTGGCGCCGTTGCCGGAGAGTTGGCATTTTTTAATATCGGGTTTATTTGAGCATTTGAGGCGAGGCCTTTTTTTAAAAATCCAAAAAAATTTAATAATCAAAATTTTGGAAAAAAAAATTGAAATGGCTATTTTTCATTGACCTCAATTTGAGCAAGAATCTTTTTGGCAATATTTATCTCGATTGAATGATTATCGTGCTCAATATGTGCTTTTTGAGTATGAAAATTGGGAAATGTGCGATGTTGTGCTTCAGGGGATAACATATGAGATCTAAGCCATCCTTGAGTCCATGTGTTTTGGTGGTATATGCTTTTTAGGCGTTGATGATATGTGGGACTTATTTTGAGTACTTGACTTGGTATCAATGGCACCATGAGATTGCTAGTGAGTCTTTTGAGTGCCCTTCTCTCATTTCCTGTGATTCGCATCCCTATTCTGTTCTTGTGCGCTCTTATTGTTCATCTTTTGACCACGATGTGAATTCTTGTACTTATTATGATGTTTTCGATGAATGTTATGCTAAACTTGATGCCATGATAGGGACAATGAATGAGCAACATGAGCGTTTTGTTAGCAGGATGAGGGAGTGTGGTTTATTACATGAGACCGACCCTAGTCTACCTCACTCTAGACTTAAGGCTCGTCTCTATGATGATTCTGAGTATTCCCTTCCCCTAGAGTCTAATGTTATTGATGATGCACCTTTGACCGACCTAGGGGAAGTGTTTGACCCTCTCTTGACCCTATTGACATTTGTTGCTCCATCGTTTTCTAGCACACCTATGGACACTACTTTTAGTGACTCGATCTTACTTGCTTATCCCCTTCCTTTAGCTCAGTGCATACGGTTAGAGATGGGCGAGACTTCTTGGGGTGATGCTAGTTCTGTAGAGGATGTTTTACTTTCTTGGTCAGGAGAACTTACATTGGTTGAGCCATATCTTGCAGAGGCTCCTTTGAGGAGTTGTGTGATGATAGTTTAGTGATTGGTGCTGCTCCTAGCATTGAGCATATCGACCCAATTTACACGGAACCACTTGACTTGACCCCCATTTCATCCCCCTTACTTACCACCATGCCCTTTCACTTGCATGCTTTCTGTGAGTCCCTAGGTGACATTCGAGGGTATAATCCCTCCTTGGACCCTTATTGTGCATACCTAGAGAACATCCCTAGGAAAATTTAGTGGACCACTTTCTTTGATTATTATTTCAATTTTTCTATGGCATTTGATAAGTTTAGGAGGGCATTAACTCTATTTATTACATCTTTACTAGTGTTCTCTTCCTTACATCACTTTGAGATGCATGCAAAGGGCACATGATAAGCTCTTGAGAGCTCTGACGGGGTCCGAGTTAGAGAGGTGAGTCTTGAGAGCTAACGAGGAGTAGCTGATGCTTCTTAGGCCTCCACCGCACCATCTTAGAGAGGTATAGTTTGGATACATTCAGTGCCCAACCCGGTATAATCATTCTGACCCTTTTCCTTACTTTTTATTCTCTTTATTTTCTTTTGTTTAGTTGTGGACATTAGGATTGTGTTTTTGTTGGTGAACATCTTGAGCTGAAATTTGGGATGTTGTTGAGCCATTGGTGGCTATGATCACCATTTTTGTATATTTGTGCACATTTATGTTTTGTGATTTGTGGTGTTCATGGACTGGTATTTTTTTTTTTTTTGGTGGTTAGCTTTGTATATATGTGTGGTCTTGTTATTGATTTGGTGATTGTTTTTAGAAGAGTGTGCTAGCTTGTGTTTATATGTGCAGGTTTAGTGTTCTTGTGTGTGTTTGTTTTGTTTTGTGTGTCATGTGTGTGATTTTGTTTTCTTTGTTTTTGTTTGTTTTGTGGTTGGTGACGACTCTCAGCTCCCAATTAGGACATTGCGAGATTTAGGTGTGGAGGTGGTGTCATTTGCCCTTTTATTCTTATTTTTGTGCAAATTTCTCATTTTTTGTGCAAATTTTTCAATTTTTCCTTTTCTTTGCATAGTTTTTCTTTTTGGCTTTTGGGGTCTTGTACTATTTTGACTAACTTTGATCCCTTGCACCGTAGCTATTAGCTTGTATCTAAGTAAGTTATTCATGGTAGATCTTTGTCCTAAGTGGGCACTCTTGGTCCCAATTCTGACAGCGACGGTCTGTTATAGTTATGTAATCCAGTCCTTGTGCACACTTCACCATTGTCTTAGGATTTTAGTCTTCTATGATTGACTCTCCCACCTGTTTTCGACACGATTATTTTAAATTTTGTCTACATTCAAAAAAACAAAAAAAATGAGGAAAAAAGGGGGAAAAAATTTGGATTGACAAGTATCCCTTTGAGACATGCGACACTGGTGTTACCCTTTGAGGCGCGTACTACTGGGGACTACCCTTTGAGGCAATACTGCTACTCTAAAAGCTTGCTTCCCTTGTTAACAAGTTAATAATGTAGCATGTGTCAGTCAGGTGGGAGCGAGTTTGATTTTGGTAAGCTTAAGTCCTAGGATGATGATACATTTACACACTAAGCACTAGGATGGATTCCAGGTTTTGATGTACAGTGGGGTGAAAAGTTAGTGCTTTGATGTCATGTATGTGGATAGAGAGTCTTGATATGTGCACTATGTTTATACAGAGGCTAATATCTTTGTTGCATTGGTGATTTGGTTGGTTATAATGCGTACAGTTTTTCCCCTTGCATAGATATTTGTTCCTTGTTTGTATATCTATTTTATTTTCTTTGATTTCCTTTCTCCTTTTCCACTTATTTTTCTTTTTCAAGATTTTGTGGGTATGTCTTCTACAAACCCTCACGAGACCTCACTCGTCCATTTAGGGGAAATAAGGGGTTTAAAAAGCTTCTTGCATATGTTAAATGCAACCATGATTTCTACAACAGTAAGCTAGATTCTTAGGTTAGTTTTTATTTTGTGTTGCTCGAGGATGAGCAAAACATAGGTGTGAGGGTATTTGTTAGATGATAATTTGTCATATTTTACGTGCCCCTTTCACCTAAGTTTAGCTCGTATAATAATATAATTTTTAGAGTTTTTACTTGTTTTATTTGCTTTTGCAGGTAATAAAGCTCAAATCGAGCAAGCGTCGTAAAAAGGAGTGAAGACGGGCGAAAAAGGCAAAAGCCGGCAAGAAGGAATGACCAGGGGGCCGAGCCACCATGCTAGAAATGCGGCACGGTGGGGCCGTGCCATGCGCATGGTCATGCCTCCCCTCTGTTCGCCCGTTTGTTCGATTTTTCTATTTAACCCTCCTTCGGCGTTTTTGTTCGAGGTCGCTCGAGGTTCTCTCTGGCGCTTTTTAGGCTAGGTTTTAGGCTAGTTTATCAAATAAAACCTCAATAGGAGGATTAGATTAGGATTAAGGATTGTAATCTTTGATTCAACCTTTGGATTTCAAGTTCTTTCTATCAATCAAGTCTAAGTTTTCTTCCCTTTTCTCTCTTTAGTTCATGTGTTTTTCTTGTTTACGTTTTGCCAGTTTAATCTTGTATTTGTTTTTTCTAGTTTAAATGTTTTGTTTTCATTGTTAATTCATGTTTATTTAGTTGTTTAGATTTGATTTATTTCATTCTCTTTCTTCTCTTGTTCATGTTCATGTTCTTGTTTCCTAGTTTAGGTTTTCATGTGTTTATGATGTTTAGTTGTTAGTTTGTGTTGGATTGGATTATGGCTAGCCCTTGATGGCTAATTGATCTTGTTTATGCTCCAACCCTACCTTGTTTATGCCTAGAATTTAGAGTTTTTTTTTCACGCCCGCTAAGTGTTCGATGAAATGCTTGAAAGAGCTTTTATCTATGTTTTGGGGCAATTGACTTATACTGAGAGGTGTGCTCGATTGTCTAGTGTGAGTAGAAAGAATATTTGGGATTGGGAATTGAAAATAGTCTCGTCGCTAGCTACGTCAAGGCTTATCAATCTTATAGTTTAATTGAACTAATCCCATGAAAATAGGAGGTTAGAATAATTAGACTAGCTCATGACCCTTGAGAGAGGGCTTGGGCAGTTTTAATGATGCAACCGACCATCTCTGAATACTAGCGTAACTTGGGAAGGTGAGGGCTTGACTTGATCACTTGGTTTGTCTTAGGTCTAATCACAGCCCTTTTGTTTTCGCCTTAGTACTTCAGTTCTATTTTCTATCCCCTTCGATTTTGCCTAGCTCGAGACACTTTAGTTAGTTCTGGTAGTTAAAAACACAACTTCCTGCAGACGACACCCTAAGTACTTAACGATACACCTTATACTTGGGATTTATAAATATTAAAACTCTATTTTTTTCCCTAACAGGTTTTTGGTGTTGTTGCCGAGGAGTCGGCGTTTTTCAATATCGGGGTTTCTTTGAGCATTCGAGGATATGCCTTTTTTTTAAAAAATCTAAAAAAATTTAAAAACCATAAATTTGAAAAAAAAAAAATCGAAATGGCTATTTTCCATTTACCTCAATTTAAGCATAAACTTTTTTGACAATATTTACCTCGATTGAATGATTATCATGCTCAATATATGCTTTTTGAGTATGAAAAATGGGAAATATGTGATGTTGTGCTTCAGGGGATAACACATGAGACCTGAGCCATCCTTGAGTCCATGTGTTATGGGGGTATGTGCTTTCTAGGTGTTGATGATATGTGCGACTTATTTGAGTCCTCGGCTTGGTATCAATGGCACTATGAGATTGCTAGTAAGTCTTTTGAGTGCCCTTCCCCTATTTCCTATGATTTGTATGCCTTTTCACCGCTTGTGTGCTCTTATTGTTCATCTTTGACCACGATGTGAATTCTTGTCCTCATTATGATGTTTCTGATGAATGTTATGCTAGATTTGATGCCATGATAGGGACAATGAATGAGCAACACGAGCGTTTTTTTAGTAGGATGAGGTGTGTGGTTTGTTGCATGAGACCGACCCTAGTCTATTTTGTCCTAGACTTGAGGCTCGTCTCTATGATGATTGTGAGCCTTCCCTTCCCCTAGAGTGTAATGTTGTTGATGATGCACCTTTGACCAACCTAGGGGAAGTGTTTAACCATTCCTTGACCCCATTGACATTTGTTGCTCCATCCTTTTCTAGCACACCTATTGACACTAGTATTGGTGACTCGATCTTACTTGCTTCTCCCCTTCCTTTAGCTCAGTGCACGGGGTTAGAGATGGGCGAGACTTCTCGGGGTGATGCTAGTTCTGTAGAGGATGTTTTACTTTCTTAGTGAGAAGGACTTATGTTGGTTGAGCCATATCTTGAGGAGGCTCCTTTTGAGGAGTTGTGCGATGATAGTTTAGTAGTTGGTGTCGTTCTTAGCATTGAGCATATTGACCCAATTTGCACCGAGCCGCTTGGCTTGACCCCCATTTCATCTTCCTTACTTCCCACCACGCCCTCTTACTTACATGCATTCCATGAGTCCCTATATGTCATTCGAGGGTATAATCCCTCCTTAGACCCTTTTTGTACATACCTAGAGGATATGCCTAGGAAAATTGAGTGGACCACTTTCTTTGATTGTTATTTTGATTTTTCTATGGCATTTGATAAGTTTAGGAGGGCACTAACTCTATTTGCTACGTATTTACTAGTGTTTCTTACTTACATCAGTTTGAGATGCATGCAAAAGCACATGATAAGCTCTTGGGAGCTCTGACGGCGTCCGAGTTGGAGAGGCGAGTCTTGAGAGATAAGGAGGAGTGGCTGATGCTCCTCAGGCCTCCACAGCACCATCTTAGAGAGGCATAGTTTGGGTACATTCAGTGCCCAACCTGGTATAATCGTTCTGACCCTTTTCCTTTCTTTTTATTTTCTTCATTTTCTTTTGTCTAGTTGTGGATATTGGGATTGTGATTATGTTGGCGACCATCTGGGGGTGAAATTTAGGATGTTGTTGAGCCATTGATGGCTATGATCACCATTCTTGTATTTTTGTGCGCATTGGTGTTTTATGATTGGTGGTGTTGATGGATTGGTATATCTTTGTTTTTGGTGGTTAGTTTTGTGTATGTGTGTGGTCTTGTTTTTGATTTGGCGAGTGTTTTTAGGAGAGAGTGTCAGGTCGTGTATATATGTGCAGGTTTAGTGTTCTTGTGTGTGCTTGTTTTGTTTTGTGCGTCTTGTGTGTGATTTTGTTTTCTTCGTTTTTGTGCGTTTTGTGGTTGGTGATAACTTTCAGCTCTCAATGAGGACATTGTGAGATTTAGGTGTAGGGGTGGGTCTTATTTTTGTGTAATTTTTTCTTTTTTTGTGCTAAGTTTTCAATTTTTCATTTTCTTTGCGTAGTTTTTCGTTATGGCTTTTGGGGTCTTGTACAATTTTAACTGACTTTGATCCCTTGGACCTCAGCTATTAGCTTGTACCTAAGTAAGTTGTTCATGATAGATCTTTGTCCCAAGTGTGTCACTCTTGGTCCCAATTCTAACCCCAACAGTCTGTTATATCTATGTAATCCAGTCCTTGTGTACACTTCATCATTACCTTAGCATCTTAGTCTTCCATGACTGGCTCTCCCACCAGTTTTCGACGCGGTTACTTCAATTTTTGTCTGCATTCAAAAAAACAAAAAAAATGAGGGAAAAAAGGAAAAGAAAAAAATAAAATTTGGAATGACAAGTAACCCTTTGAGCCCCGTGCTACTGGGTGTTACCCTTTGAGGCAATACTGCTACTGAAAAAGCTTGCTTCCCTTGTTAATAAGTTAATAATGTAGCATGTATCAGTCAGGTGGGAACGAGTTTGATTTTGGTAGACTTAAGTCCTAGGATGATGATACACTTACACACCAAGCAATAGGATAGATTCTAGGTTTTGATGTACAGTGGGGTGAAAAGTTGGTGCTTTGATGTCATGCGTGTGGATAGAGAGTCTTGATATGTACACTATGTTTATATATAGGCTAATATCCTTGCCGCATTGGGGATTTGGTTGATTATAATGCGTACAGTTTTTCTAATCCTTGTTTATATATCTATTTTGTTTTCTTTGTTTTCCTTTCCCCTTTTCCAATTATTTTTCTTTTTCAAGATTTTGTGGGTATATCTTCTGCAAATCCTCACGAGACCTCACTCGTCCACTTTGGGGAACCAAGGGGTTTAAAGGCCTTTTTGCATATGCTAAATGCAACCGTGATTCCTACGATTGTGAGTTAAGTTCTTAGGTTAGTTTTTATTTTTTTTTGCTCGAGGACGAGCAAAAGATAGGTGTGGGGGCATTTGTTAGGTGATAATTTGTCGTATTTTACGTGCCCCTTTTACTTAATTTTAGCTCATATAATAATATAATTTTTAGAATTTTTATTTGTTTTATTTGCTTTTATCGGTGATAAAATTCAAATCAAGCAAACGCCGCGAAAAGGAGCGAAGATGGGCAAAAAGAGCAAAAGCCGGTAAGAAGGAATGACGGGAGGCCAAGCGACCGTGCTAGAAAAGTGGCACGGTGAGGCCGTGCCGCGCGGCACGGTCGTGCCTCCCCCCTGTTCGCCCGTTCGCTTGATTTTTCTATTCAACCCTCCTTCAGGGTTTTTGTTCGGGTGTCGCTTGGGGTTCTCTTTGCCGATTTTTAGGATAGATTTTAGGTTAGTTTATTAAGTAAAGCCTCAATAGGAGGATTAGATTAGGATTGAGGATTGTAATCTTGAATTAAACCTTTGGATTTCAAGTTCCTTCTACCAATCAAGTCTAAGTTTTCTTCCTTTTTCTCTGTTTAGTTCATATGTTGTTCTTGTTTACGTTTTGCTAGGTTAATTCTTGTATTTGTTTTGTTTAGTTTAAGTGTTTAGTTTTCGTTGGTAATTCATGTTTATTTAGTTGTTTAGATTTGATTTATTTCATTCTCTTTCTTCTCTTGTTTAACTTCATGTTCTTGTTTGCTAGTTTAGGTTTTCATATGTTTTTGATGTTTCGTTGTTAGTTTGTGTTGCATTGGATTGTGGCTAGCCCTTGATGGCTATTTAATCTTGTTTATGCCCCAACCTTACCTTGTTTATGTCTTGAATTTAGAGGTTTTTTTCACGCCCGCCAGGTGTTTGATGAAATGCTTAAAAGAGCTTTCATACGTGTTTTGGGGCAATTGACTTATGCTGAAAGGTGAGGTTGATTGTCTAGTGTGATTAGAAAGAATGGTTGGGATTGGGACATGAAAATAGTCTCGTCGCTAGCTAGGTCAACAGTTGTCATTCTTGTGGTTTGATTGAAATAATCCCATGAAAATAGGAGGTTAGAACAATTAGACTGGCTCATTACCCTTGAGAGAGGGCTTGGGTGATTTTAATGATGCAACTTACCATCTTTGAATTCTAGCGTAACTTGGGAAGGTGAGGGCTTGACTTGATCACTTGGTTTATCTTAGGTCTAATCATATCCCTTTGGTTTTCGCTTTAGTAGTTTAGTTCTATTTTCTATCCCCTTCAATTTTGCCTAGCTCGAGACGCTTTAGTTAGTTCTGGTAGTTGGAAACACAACTCCCTGCAGACAACACTCCAAATTCTCAACGATACACCTTACACTTGGGGTTTACAAATATTAAAACTTTGTTTTTTCCCTAGCAATACGTTACAAGTTTCCGTCTATGTTACAAACAATGATATCTTGGGCTCCCTCATCAGTCCGGTTACCACCCACTGTGAGAGTTGTAACTTCATCTACTGTAGGCCTTGTGTAATTGCATTCTGGTTGTGCTTCGATGATTCTAATTCTTAAGTCAACAATGTTGTTGGCATGTATGGTATCCTGTGCATTTCGAAAGACCATCACATAAGGATTTACTAAATCAAACATTCATTCTAATGCCTACAAAATTGCCATATCAACCCCGTTGACACTTTACTTGCTATTTAAAGCCCTATATTGGTTCTGCACTTCATCATGTTTGTAGTAGATGTATGATCGATAAAATCTTGGCTTTCTTCCTTGTGTTACGAGTAAAGCACCAATGTGCTGGTGGTTTTGGCCACTGATACGAAATGAGTGAGGACCATGACCATTAATTACAGAGTAGTCAATCGTCCCACCATTGAAGTAAATGATAACATTGAGTTGTGAGCTCTAATATGTTGGGTGAAATTTAAATCATTCAGTAATGTGTATGGAAGAGGAGGAGCTGGAGGCAAGTTTGGCAATATGACTCATCCATTTTGACAACATGAAGTAAATCACGGTTGAGAAACACTGCTACTTCTGATCTTTTCACCTAATCACATAATGGCTTTGCAATGGATACATGAAACCATCCTTCCTGTGAGCTCTGTAAATGCTCTATAGAGTTTAGAGTAGTAGGTGGTGCTTAACGTTCACTTTGTACAATGTTAGTGTTTGCTACAGCACGAGATATGACTAATTGTAATGCTCTGCCTTCTGCTTGGTATGGTTCACGTTCTTGTGTATAACGTGCAGTTGTATCACCTTATTTACACTGTGTAAATAGTTTCCATCATGCATTAAGCCGAGCTAGCCTATTTTCTAAACCATTTTCAATTCTTTGACTGCCCGGTGGGTCTCTATCCATGACTGCATGAACGATTATTTCAGAATCTTTTAGTTCCAAAGTCATACATGTAAAATCTATAATGGAAAAACCTTGGGATTAGTTATTTATGCCACACGTAATGTGTTTAAGGGTACAATTGCCTTTATATTTGCATGTCTAATTTTCATGGAGTAAATTGTTATGTATTGAAGAAAGTAGAAGTAGAATTTTGTTATAATTTGTTATGTTGTTATCACACAACGTTATTTAATCGGGTTTCAAACAATTTTTAACAGTCATTTGTGCTCAGGTTTTTTAAGACATTGTGACGCTCTTTGTCGGCAAGAAAACGTACTTGTAAGTGGGAGTAAATTTTGTTCAAGGCACAGTAAAAGAGTTTTGTATCATAATAATATTTCATTTGGTATAACTCTTTTATTCCTTAAATATATAACATTCGAAATCAACCTCGATCAACTCCGACCTCTTCCTTAATGTATATGGATCCCTACAAATTCAAGAACATTAAATAGGAGGATAACAGACAACGAATTAAAAGAAAATAATGTAAATGGAAATGAAGTTGTTGCTTAAAGAAGATCAATGAAACCTTTATCAATGTCGGCTTGGACACGATAATTTGGTTACTTGGGCATGTTGTTTCCTTTTTTTATGATGCTTGAACAATAAATTTGCCGGCTTGGACACACTAATTTGGTTATTTGGGCATTTTGTTTCCTTTTTTTAATGATATTTAGGACATGTATGTTTCATTTGGAGATATTATAAGAATATGCATATAATTGATTGATATTTAGGACATATATATTTAACTTAAAGAAAGTTATTTATAATCTATATGAGTTTTTTCCTAATTATTTGGATATATTGTAGGAATAATATTTTTTGAGATTATCGGGACCAATATTCTGTAAAAAGGAAAAAACTAAAACTATTAATATTCTTTAAAAAGAAAAAAATAAAACTACTAATATTCTTCGTTGAAGGTGGTTCTTTGTCCTGGTTTTAATTATTTGTCTTAATTTTCTTTGATTTTTACTAGGCCATCAAAATCAATGGACAGTGACCTGACTTTCTTCTTTAGATAACTAATTATCATGCAATTTATTTAACTCAATATTATTTTTTTATTTTGATTAGCAGTTAAGATGTGTCAAAGAATTTAAATGGTTTATATATATGTAGATAATAATGCCGACATATTAGAGGTGTGTATGTGCGTATATATATGTATGTGTGTGTGTGTGTATATATATGTGTGTGTGTGTGTGTGTGTGTGTGTGTGTGTGTGTGTGTAGTAATGTCGACATATGAGATTAAATATGAGGGAAGTAATCGTGGAAATTTTGAATTTCATTTAAATATAATCACAATTGAAATAACAGTTGAGATCAAGAGAAATATTGTGTCCAATGGTCTAAAAACTCTAATTTACGAGAAGTGAGGAAAAATCCACCTCATCACTACATTGCAATTATATAGAAGTATAGATTAGTGCAATCATATGGATCCCACAAAAGATTAGCCTATTGGTGCAATCATACGGTTGAGATCAAGGGCAATTTCTTATGTACTCCTGGGAGCACATGCTCTTATTGCCAACGTGTATATATTTTTCACGCGTGTATTTGTCATATGTTAAATTTTTAATATATATTTGATGATGTACTCGTGGGAGTATATGCTCCAGGAGTATGATATACATATTGGAGATCAAGAGACATATTGCGTGAAAGCGAGTAGGGCCCAATAAATCATTGTAGACATGCACGAAAATAAGGTCCTAAAAGGATTAGACTATTAGAGACAAATATTAAATAGAAAATCTAATAAGCTTTTTTTGTGGAAAACGTCATAAAGTTAATAAAAAATTGAAAATACAGGAATTTAATATAACTTATTCAATAATAGAAACATGAACTGCAAAACTTAATAAACTTTAGTAAATTACAAAAAATTAAAAATTAAATCTATAATTGGAGAAGTATGCCAATAAATATCTCAAATTCATTGCCATATAGTTTTTAAGGTTAACAAATTTGTTCAAAATATCAACCCAAAAAGAAACGACGTCTAGGTTCACTAGGGGCATGCAAAAAAACCAAAGCGGAAAATATCTAAAGAAGTTCAATTTTTTATTTAGTGTCGACTTTACTTATGTGAATAAGTCATTCAATTTTCAGCCAAGCAAAATGCAGAGATTTATTTATTTTTTAAAAAATTTGAAAAATTTTAACATTTTGTAATGTTTAGCTAGTAATTGAACTAAAAAAATTGGTTAAGTGATTGACAAAATTGATAACTTCGTTTTTTCAGTTCAATTATGTTTTCAATTTTGATCGAACTCAAAAGTTTGGTTAGTTGAAAACAACTAATCAAAAATCTCAGTTTAGCTTCAATCATGCATTTTCTTGAAACTAAAAATCAATTAACCAATTTTATTTAATTGAAATTCTAATTAACTGGCTTTGCACCACCCTACCACCCACTGTGATCTTAGAACTAGAGAAGATCATAGGTGTGGGGCACCCCTTGGCCAGAGCCCCCTGCCGACCAAAAATGAGAGTAAGGATAGTCATTGTTTGCCTTCGACTTAAGCTAATCTTCACACTTGGGAGACCTAAGTGATAGTCGGGTTGGAATTGAGGTTTTGATCCACTGATGGCTAAACTCATTGATACATATTTCATATTTAGAGTACTACGTAGTCCTTTAATCTCATAGATGTTATCTATCCTTCATACTACAACTACTCCATGGAAGCTTTAGTGTAAGAAAACAAACTGTAGTATTACTATCTATTTACAAATTCTTAAAAAAAATGTCTTGTTATAAGATTGTTTAAGTGTCTTGCCTTTGCTTAAAAGTCTGTATTACTATCCATTAACAAATTCTTAAAAAAAAAAAAAAATGTTGTGATTGAAAAGTGAAAGGGTGTTATCACTCATAAATTGTGTAAAATCACATTTTTATCTGTCATTTTCCACATTATAAAATCTGTGTATAATACATTTTTACTCTTCACAAATAGGCTTAATCCAATTATGGCACCATGTGTGCACAACAATGCCGCAAATAAATACTAAAGTTTCACAATTAATTTATTATAACTACGGAAAATTTGGTGACATTAAAATATATAACATAGTAGTTTATACAAAGGCAAGAATCATAAAAAGTTTCTTATCACAAAACATCTATCATCACCCGAAATGAAATACTGGCGTGATTTGGGGATTCTACCATGGGGGCTTTATGTTCTACATGTGACTTCCAATTTTGTAACAAATCATGATACCTAATTGTATAATTAAAGTACGTTTTAAGCAAAGTTTTATACTATTGTTCTTAGCTGCCTCTTTTAATTGAATAACGCCGGGAGACAATCAACGTAGCAAATGAATTAGTTCGTACTTTCGCACATGGCCTCACTGCTTTATAATGCAAGATGTACTATTTGTGTACCTTGGATGGGTTGCTTAAGTATTAATCTCTAAGCTTTTAATAGTTACAGCAAATTATCAATTACGAAACTTGAACCAGTATTTTTTTGGCTAAGTTTGACAAGTGCAAACATCACCTTAATTGGGAGAATCCTAATTGCGAAGAAGTGCTATATGTCTAACTTATTATTGTGGAACATTACAGATAAAAAGGTAAATTTATACAATTTAAAACTAGTAACACCATTCTCCTATTTAATCATATCAATTTTTTTTCCAATTTAACACATGATAATATGATTTTTAAGCCAAAGCAAAGGTGTCTTACACCAAAACATTTACCAGTTTAGCTGATTATATTATTATTCCGCAAAATTTCTTTGGGTATGCTTCAGCATCCGCCGCTTCCTCTTTATGACTCTGTATTTTAGTTAATTTTATTTTTCCTTTTCCAGTCTTCCTATTTCATAATCCTTACAAAAGCCCTAAGTTTATGAATTTGCAAATCTATAGGACAATAGTCATAATACAGTACAATGTGACAGTGGATAATATTGTTGACAACTCTTGAGTAGTTTTAGATAAGACCGTACTTTATTGGCAGAGTTTTCATTTCGATACTTGGTTCAGTTTATGCATAGGTTATTTAAAAATATTGAATGAGCTCAATATGAAGTAAAAAACTGTTCATTCGATAACACAAGCTCGTGGGAAGCGTGGGCTTCTCGTAGCCGCAGTAGTATCCAATAGCATCATTACTTGTCATTTATCAATAATAATAATATTGATCCAATTTTAGCTAGTTAAATCACCCTAAAGGGGGGTGAATGGGGTAATGATTAAAGTCTCAAAAATAATCAAATGCAGAAAAGTAAATATGGACAAGACACGTGTATTTTTTAACAAAGTTAGTCTCGACGAGACTTAGTCCCCACCTAGAGTTCCCTAACTCTAGGGTTAACCAAATTTTATTAGGACGGATTACACAACTCTAGAGTACACATACTCCAAGTTCCAAGCGACAAGTTGGCCTTTTAACAAGTCTTTGGTAGAGTTTACCCTTCAACTCTATAATCCCACCCAATTACAACTAGAGCAATACAACTCAATAAATTATGTGAACAAGAGAATGATATCTGCAAGTGTGGCTCTTAGTTCTTCTTCTTTGCTTGTGCTCTCTCTTGTGTTACATTGCAGCTACCAATTCCTCTCATTTTTATAGCCAAGAGGTGTTGTAGAGGTTGGAGTAAAACTTGGTAAGTGACTGTTGCACCAAACAACGAAAATCAATCTTCCATCTTGTATCAAGGCCTTGAACCCAGTCTTTCAAGCCTTTGAATTTTGGAGTTCTGTTCATGATTCTTCTTTTGATCTTCCACAACTAATTTTCTTATTTTTTGCAAAAGATCTTGGCTGAGAGAATCATCTAGAAGCTGATTTATTTTGCAGCACAATCTTTCAAAATATTATATCAAAAGATAATATCACATTTTGAGCAAATCTTGACGCTTGATAAATACAGCATCACAATCTCATATTCAAATTTGAATCACACAATATAATATCATAAAGATCATATATTCAAATTTGCATACTAAATTATTTCAAAGATATTACGACACCTTATATAAAATTAATTAAACAATAATAACCTGCAAATGTCCACTTTAAATATATAGCACATTTAAGCAATAGTAATTCCAAGGTGGATCCAATTATAATATGATAAACATACCAATGGACCAAATCTTTTTTTTTTTTTTTGTCTTTCATTAAAACAAATTCATACAATACATTGTAAGCTTAAGGAAGCTAACAATCTCCCCCTTTTTGATGAAAGACAAAACCCAATTAAAATGACACACCAATAGTTTTGAATGTTACGCCATGAATGCTGTGCCAGATACTTCTCCCTCCTTTTATATTTCATAAAAAAGGTAATGCAAGAAGGAGAAAAAAAATGGAAGCATGTAAAAATTATGACAAACACTTATAACTTCCCCCTTAACAAATCAATGACATATAAAGATGCTCCCCTTCAATCTATGGTACTCGTAAAAAATATAAAGTGCTAAATACTAACATAATATCTCATAACATATATGCATTGACTTGACATACTGATGAGCATTACAAGGGTTCAACATATAAAAGCATTAATACAACAATTCTTCCCCTTCAAGAATAAATCAAGCTTATAATAGATAATGAAGTAAGTTAATTTTTTCCTTATAGAAAAAACCAATATTATGCATGTAAATAATAGCGATCATAACAATTATAGATGCAAGAAAAAAAAAAGATCACATACAAGATATCATCCATGCACAAAAATAATCCCATGTCATAATAGAATAAGATATATATATGACGTAATAATAATCATGCTCACCTTCTAAAGATAACTAAGCAAATTAAAATTTGAAAATTTGAAAATCAAAATCTCAAATAGGAAATAAATCATGCAAAGAGAACATCACCTTCCATTTCGTAAGAATTCAAATTTTGATTTCTGCTCATTTTGTTGAAATAGAAATTCAAGCACTGGATTTAGTCACACCAAAAATTTCCAGTTTCTGCCTACAGTTCAAGGCCTTGAACTGTATTCAGGGCCTTAAAATTTGGGCACTACACTGATTACCTATTATTTCAACATCCTTGGACCATAAAGTAATTTCCATGAGTACTCCAACATATCTCAAACATCCAATTCCGTAACTTTATGTTTTATTATCATGGGGATGCAAAGTGTCCTATAAAACAAACTTATACCTTTCTCAAAACACATTTAGAAAATTCAGTTCCATAATCATAATTATTTGCCACAATGCATGGCCTTGTCACTTTTGGTACCCAAATTTATGTGCTACTAGGACCATTTCTTTTCATAGGACAACGGGTTGAAATATGTCTTGTTTTGCAACAATAGTTGCAAGTAATAGAAGTCTTACTTTTGTGGTAAGTCGATTCAATAAAGATGTTTTTATAACACTTCTTTTTATTGAGTGGATTAAAGTCAATTACTTCTTTGTTAAATGACGCTTTGTGTATGCCAAGAATTTTATTTAAATTATCTTCTCCTTCTGAAAATTTTAGGACAATTTTTCAAGATTGGCACACTTCACTCGGAGCTCATCTTTTTCTTTCTCAAAGAGGACAACTTTCTCTTGAAAACTTTTTAAATTATTACACACTAAATCATTTGATATTCGAAATTCAACACTTACTTGAGATAATTAAAAATTATTTTCGTTCAAGTCTTTAATTATAGAAACATGACCTTCTTGACATACAATATAATAAAGTAAGACTTTTATTAACTTATGTTTAGAATAATTATGAAAATAGTCATATACCTCATCTTCTTCATCATCGCTTGTGCATTCATCATCACCTCTGCTTTCATCATCATCATCATTGTCACTTGCATCCCAATATCTAACTTCTTTATTTACCATTAGACAAAAATGAGTAATCTCTTTTTCATCATTTTAGTTGCCA
The DNA here is from genome assembly GCA_029747015.1 of Carnegiea gigantea. Lineage (NCBI taxonomy): Eukaryota > Viridiplantae > Streptophyta > Magnoliopsida > Caryophyllales > Cactaceae > Carnegiea > Carnegiea gigantea. The sequence goes on along the minus strand of JAKOGI010000032.1, from coordinate 1,233,171 downwards.
AGCATATTGTCCCTTCTTGATGAATCGGGATTTTCTTGGCTTTTGTCTTGACATGGTAATGTGAGTTTTCCTAAAGATCTTTAGCAGTCTCACAATAGCAAACATGGTTAAATATTTTATCATTTAGAGCACATTATAAAATATATAAAACTCTAGAATTTTTCTTAACCATCTCGTAGTTGTCTTTAGTGTATTCATTCTTTGACTTGATAACAGTACTTCCATCACCTCTTATCCAATTTGGTACAATAGACCATTCGGAATGGCGTACTAAAAATCAAAATTGACAGATCTAATAAATGATTTCATTGTACACTTCCAAAGGAAAAAATTAGTTCCACCAAATATCGGAGGATGATTGATATAACCATTCAATAAACTAGCAATGGATCTTCTTACAGATAGTCAAATCTCAAAATAATAGCTCTTTTGCTGATACCAATTGTTGGCCCGAATTTGGCTATTTAAATCACCCTAGAAGGTAGTGAATAGGGTGATGATCAAGGTTTTAAAATAATCAAATGTAGAAAAGTAAATGTGGACAAGACATGTGTATTTTTTAACGAGGTTAGTCTCAACAACGCTTAGTCCCCGCCTAGAGTTCCCTAACTCTAGGATTAACCAAATTTTATCAAAAATGACTACAGAACTCTGGAGTACACCTACTCTAAGTTCTAAGTCACAAGCTAAATAATCTTTCAACAAGTCCTTGGTAGAGTTAACCCTTCACCTCTATAATCCCACCCAATTACAAGTAGAGCAATACAACTCAATAAATTATGTGAATAAGAGAATGATATTTGCAAGTGTAGCTCTAAGTTCTTCTTCTTTGCTTGTGCTCTCTCTAATGTTCCATTCCCGCTGCCGATTCCTCTAATTTTTACAGCCAAGAAGTGTTGCAGAGGTTGGAGTAAAACTTGGTAAGTGACTGTTGTACCAAACAAAGAAAGTCAATCTTCCATCTCGTTTCAAGGGCCATGAACCCAGTGTTTCAAGCCCTTGAAGTTTGCAGTTCTATTCAACATTTTTCTTTTGATCTTTAACATCTAATTTCCTTATTTTTTTTCAGAAGATATTGGCCGAGAAAATCATCTAGAAGCTGATGTATTTTACAGCATAATCTTTCAAAATATTACATCAAAAGATAATATAACATTTTGAGCAAATCTTGACACTTGATAAATATAGCATCACAATCTCGTATTCAAATGTGAATCAGACAATATAATATCATAAAGATCGCATTTTCAAATTTGAATATTAAACTATTTTAAAGATATTGTGGCACCTGGTGTAAAGTCCATAAAACAATACAAACATGCCAGTATCCATGTTAAACATACAGCACATTTAAAACTTAGCAATTCTAATGTATATCCAATTATAATATGATAAACACACCAATGGACCAAACCTTTTTATGTCTTTCATTGAAACATATTCATAAAATACATTGTAAGCTTAAAGAAGCTAACAATCTCTCAATTTTTGATGAAAGACAAAACCCAATAAAAGTAACACATCAATAGTTTTGAATGTTACTAATAAGTGCTTAAAGTGTACATCATTTTAGGGTTATTTTGCTGCATTTTTAGAGAAAACTATATGCTTTATGTTATAATTTATACTCCTTTTCCCATTTTACACTCGGGTATGATTCTTTTCTGTGTTTTGCAGGTTTCTAAGCCATTTAACCCCAGCTTCGACCCTTAAATGAGTGTATTTTTGACTCTCCATGGATAACCCTGAGTTGCCGCGCTCATGGAAGAAAGAGGAACAGAAGAATGCCGAGGCTGTGGACACCATGGTCGGCCCATGGTGAGTCCCACAGTTCGTGGGGTTTCTGTTTCCTGCAAGGCTTTTTTGTTTTCTCGCAAGCTCTTCGACTTTCTAGCAGTTATTATTCCATTTTTACGCGTGGTTGTTCGTCTTCCAGAATTTTACTATAAAAAGGGGGCTCTCATCCTTACACACACCCCATCATCTCATCTTATACTCCTTTCCTCTCTTTAAGTAGATTATGATTAGTTCAGATTAGAGAAAGAGTGAGATAGAGATGAAGTGAAGACTTGTAAGGATTCCATCCCGGGTTTACAATCGACAGATTCAAGCGTGATTTATAGCTGAGCAATTCTTCTCTCTTCTCTTCTCTCTTCCTCTCTAGATTTATCATTTTAGAGTAATTAGTTGCGTAAATCTTTGATCATGTGTGAGTAGTTTACTTTTGTCTAAGGATTTCGTAGTTTTTTGTGAAGTGTATTGGATCATGTTTTAATCTATTCAATTGTGCTTATTTTCCTGATTGCTTTGATTTCGTTCTATCAAGTGTTTGATATGTTGTGAGTTGATTTTTGGCCAACATTTAGTTGCACACTTGAAACAATCGAGTAAACATTCGAAAGACGACATTTGGTTGCTGGATTGCTTCAATAGACTTAGCATAACCTCTTCTCGAAAGTGAGATTTGTATGCTAGGAGGACATAGGTGAAAGTAATCGAAGATATTTAACTAGGATTAAGACAGATTAGTTCAAAAGAATAACTTTTGCTTAGTTTAGGCAAATTTGGTTGATTTTAAAAGAATAGATCAAATTTCTGGATAGATTGTAATCTCTCGAGATTAACCAATTAGGGAGAAGCACATGTTTATCATTTTGATCAAATCAACTTTTATAACTATATGAATTCCAAGACATTTTTCCTTAATTGATTTAGAATTAGTGTATTAGAAATTGTTAATTCGAAACCATTTGATTAGCATATCTTGAGGGATTATAACCTAGTAATCCAACCTAGCCTCTGTGGGATAGACCTTGATGTACTACAACACCACCGTGTGCTTGCGGGCCTGTCAAGTTTTTTGCCTCGTTGCTAGGGACCACTGTCGAACATTGGGTTTTTCCTGATAGGTTTGGCTAAGCACTTTGTTTTTCTTTGAAAAAAAAATCTAATAAAAAAATCAACAAAAAAGAAGTTGAAAATTAAATAAAATTTGAAAATAAATAATGGCAATTTTCCATTTTCCCGAATTCCAGCATGAATTATTTTGGAGGTATTTTAAGCAATTAAATGTTTTTCTTACTCAATGTATTATTGTGTTGGTAAATGGAAAAGTTTGGACATTGTTGATGAGGGTTTGAATAATGAAACACGAACTCTTTTAGAGTATTGGGGCTTTAATAGTAAAAATATTGATGATGCATGGTATTTGCTTGAGTGGATTGCTTGGGATTCATTTGAATTTGAAAAGGCTACTATTATTTCTAAAAGTTCATTTCTTAATCCTTGCGTATTTTATACTAGATCGTATTATGCCCCCTTTTTGGTGTGATTTGTGTAATGCTTCTGACCACGATATTAATTCGTGTCCTTATTATGCATGCTATGTGCAACCTAACTTTGTATCACCCTGTGATAATGCTGATGCTGTCCTGACCTTACCTAATTCATGCGTTCCTTTAGCTCAGTGCACGGGGCTCAGGGAGGGTGATCCTTTTGGGTTTGATGCTAGGTTTGATTTTGCTGATGCATGTTTTGAGTCAGAAGATATTTTTAATATGGTGCATGATCTAGCTAAGACTCCTTTAGAGGGGTCATCTGATGTGTTTGTGCATGAGTCTTCTTCTAGCCTTTGTTTTAATTATGCTTTCCCCAATCCGCTTGAACATTCTCATGTTTCCCCTATGTATTTACAACTCTCTCCTTCCCCTGAGTGTGATATTGTTGAGCCCATTGATAATTTTGTGCTTTGTAATGCTAATATTGATTTGCGTTATGAGGACAAAATGCTTAATATGCTTGGTGGGAATGTTGATAATATTTTTTTTCCTGGGTTACTTTGGTGGATTTAATGCCTCTCTTGACCCATATTGCATGTACCTAGAGGACTTGCCCAAAAAAATCATATGGACTACATTCTTTAATCCTTTCTATGATTTTTTTATAAGCATTGATAAAGTTAAGAGGATACCTGTACTCTTTGGTGTGGTTTTCATTATTGCCTCTTACCTTATATTTTCTGAATTTTAGTCCCAGGAGTTTGATAAGCTCCTGTGTGTTTTAATAGCATCTGATTTAATAGGTCGTGTCTTGAAGATGTGATGGAGTGGCTGATGCTCTATGAGCCCCAGTTATTATGAGGCCGCATAGCTTAGGTGCACTCTGCTTCTAACCTGGTGAGATTGTTTTCTTTTATTCCCCTTCTCTAAGCTTTCTTTCCTTTTAATAATAATGCTTTATCTAAGCATGGGGGAAGGGTAGTTCTATGTTTTCTATTTTGGTTATTAGCTTGCATACATGCTAGAGCATTTAGTTTTAGGTTTCCTTTTTGCTTGCATTAGTGTTTCGCATTTAGTTGAATTTTAGGTTTGCATGTAGGATTGCATGAACGGATGGTGTAGATGGTGTGACATAACCTCCAATGATGCTTTTGTTTAGGCAAAATAGCTTTCATGAGTTTGAATATCTTTTAATGTGTAATCCCTTTTGGTGCTAAAATTTGTGAAGGTTTTGTAAATATTTCTTGTTTTGACCCTTGTCTTGATTGAGAGCTATGTTACTCCTAGAGTCTTTTGCACTAATGTTGGTATATGGATTCACTATGTGAGCTTAATGCGACTTTGGTAGATATCCCGTGAGATTTTGAGCCTTACCTGGACCAATCATTATATTTATTCTCATGTTTCTTTCATGTGTGTGATTCTTCCATGTTGCATCTCCAGAACTTACCTATATTCTTGTTCAAAACCACATTAGCATGTGAATATTTGATGATATGATAGAGGCAATTCTTTCTTTGACTATTTTAGCCACATAGCCAAATAGCCTACCCTTGTGTTACATTTTTTTCCCCCTTTGAGCTTAAATCCTTTTCTTGTTGTGATCCCTTCATATTAGCCCTTCACAAAACACATATTCCTAGCCTTTATACCAAATCTATGGAGCATCACTTCATCTATGTAGTGAGTGGTTTTCAGGATATTTGAGTTTTAAGGTAGCTTTGGTATGTTGGTTTGTTGAGGGATTGATGATGTTGAGCATTTGCTTTGTTTCCCTCTTATTCGGGTTGTGTATATATATTCGGTTGTGAGTTGATAGTTAGAAATCCTTTGCCTTTTAATAATTGCAATTTTTGTTTTATTTCCCCAAAAAAAGAAGCAAAAAAAAAGAAAAAAAAGAAAAAAAGGAAAATAAAGTTGTGTTGTGAAAAACAACCAAAAAAAAAGGGAAGAAGGGGAAAAAAAAAAAATGAATAAGTGATTGGCATTGGATACGTATATAGCTTGAGTTCCTTCTTTGTCAACTCATTTCCTACTTAATTGATTGCGGTATGTTCATTGTATTGTTGAGCTTTAGAGTGTTAGTGAACTTCATAGTTGTTTGGTGTTTTGTTCGTTGCTCCATAGTCACTTGGCTAAGTAGCTCCACATTGTCCAAACCATTTATCTATTCCTTTTTCTTAATCTTTCTAGCCCACATTACAATCCAAATAAAGTCCTCTTGATTGACTTGCGCACATTGCATTTTAGTGGTGGAGAATTTGAGAGCATTGTCAAGCATATGGTAGATTACATCTTTAGAATGAGTCTTGAGTGGACCTATATTATATTTCAAACACATGAGTAGGAGTATTCCACATTTCCCAAAGTGAGGTTTTACCAGTCTAATTGGCTCTATTTAATTCCATATGCTTGTATAATATGCTTTGTGGTTTTTTTTGGGGTGATCAAGTCTGATATTGAGCTTGTGGTCTTATACATTTTCGAAAACCTTCTTTTCCTTCTAATTTTGAAATGTTTTGTGCACTACTTGGGGTTGCCATTGATTGTTATTCTTGCTTATGACATGCTATTGTTTGCCTATTTTAAAGAAGTTGTTCAGTTGCATCTTCCCTGATTGGTTTTCTCTAGTGTTTGCTTGAGGACAAGCAACAGTTTAAGCATGAGGGAATTTGATAAGTGCTTAAAGCGTACATCATTTTAGGGTCATTTTGCTATATTTTAAGGGAAAATTATATGGTTTATGTTATAATTTATACTCCTTTTCCCATTTTATACTCGGGTATGGTTTTTTTCTGTGTTTTGCAGTTTTCTGAATCATTTAAGCCCAGATTTGACCCATAAATGAGTGTATTTTTAACTCTCCACAAATACCCCTGAGTAGCCACACCCGTGGAAGAAAGAAGAACAAAAAGTGGACACCATGGTCTGTGGTGTCTATATTTCCTACGAGGCCTTTTTGTTTTCTCGCAAGCTCTTCGACTTCCTAGCGGTCTATTGTTACATGTAGTTGTTCGTCGTCCAGAATTTTACTATAAAAACATCCTCACACACACCCCATCATCCCATCTTATACTCGTTTCCTCTATACAAGTAGATTAGGATTAGTTTAGATTAGTAAGAGAGTGAGATAGAGTCGAAGTGCAAACTTGCAAGGATTCCATCCTGGGTTTGCGATCGATTGATTCAAGTGTGATTTTTTGCTAAGCCATTCTTCTCCCTTCTCTTCTCTTTTAGATTTATCATTTTAGAGTAGTTAGTTGTTTAAATCTTTGATCATGCATGAGTAGTTTACTTTTGTCAAAGGATTTCGCAATTTTTTTTGGAAGTGTATTGGATTATGTTTTAATCTATTCCATTATGCTTATTTTCATGATTGGTTTGATTTCATTCTATCAAGTGTTTGATTTGTTGTGAGTTGATTTTTAGCCAAAATTTACTTGCACACTTGAAACAATCGAGTGAACATTCGAAAGACGACATTTGGTTGTTGGACTGCTTGAATAAACTTAGCATAACTTCATCTCGAAAGATAGATTTGCATGTTAGGAGGACATAGAAAGTAATTGAAGATATTTAACTTGGATTAAAACAAATTAGTTCAAAAGAATGACTTTTGCTTAGTTTAGGCAAATTTGGCTGATTTCAAAAGAATAGATCAAATTTCTGGATAGATTGCAATTCCTCGAGATTAACCGATTAGAGAAAAGCACATGTTTATCATTGTGACCCAGTCAACTTTCATAATTATATGAATTCCTAGACATTTTTCCTTAATCGATTCAGAATTAGTGTATTAGAAATTGTTAATCCGAAACCATTTGAATTTTGATTCACTTAGCATATCTTGAGGGATTATAATCCAGTAGCTCAACCTAGTCTCTGTGGGATTGACCTTAATATACTACAATGCTACCATGCGCCTACGAGCCTATCAGTTATGGTATAAATCCTTTGCCAAACATTTCTCTCCCTTTTTGTATTTCATTAAAAAAAGTGAGGTAAGAAGGAGAAAAAAACGGAGCATGTAAAAATTATGACAAACACTTATAGCTCTCCCTTAACAAGTCAATGACATATAAAGATGCTGCCCCTCAATCTATGGTGCTCATAGAAAATTTAAGGCATTAAATACTAACACAATATCTCATAACATATATGTATTGACTTGATATTCTGATAAGCATTGCAGGGGATCAATGTATAAAAGTAGTAACACAACAATTCTTCCCCTTAAGCAATAAATCAAGCTTATAATAGATAATCAAGTAAGTTAACTTTTCCCTTATGGAAAGAAGCAATATTATGTATGTAAATAATAGGGATTGTAACAATTATCGACGCAAGAAAAAATAGATCATATACAAGATATCATCTATGCATAAAAATAATCCAATGTCACAATAGAATAAGATATATATGACGTAATGATAATCATGCTCACCTTCTAAAGATAATTAAGCAAATTAGAATTTGAAAATTTGAAAATAAAAACCTCAAATAGGAAGTAAATCATGCAAAGATAACATCACCTTACATTTGGTAAGAATTCAAATTTTGATTTCTGTTCTATTTGTTGGAATAGAAATTCAAGCCCTTGATTTAGTCACACCAAAAATTTCTAGTCTCTACCTACAGTTCAAGGGCTTGAACTGTATTTTAGGTCTTTGAAATTTGGGCACTGAACTAATTACCTATTATTTCAACATCCTCGGATCGTGAAGCAATTTCCATGGGTACTCCAACATTTCTCAAACATCCAATTTCGTAACTTCATGTTTTATTCTCACATGGATGCAAAATGTCCTATAAAATAAACTTATACCTTTCTCAAAACACATTTAGAAAATTCAGTTCTGTAATCATAATTATTTGCCACAATGCATGGCCTTGTCACTTTTGGTATCCAAATTTGCATGCTACTAGGACCATTTCTTTTCATAGGACAACGAGTTGAAATGTGCCTTGTTTTGCAACAATAGTTGTAAGTAATAGAAGTCTTACCTTTGTAGAAGGTCGATTCAACAAAGATGTTTTTATAACACTTCTTTTTATTGAGCAGATTAAAGCCAATTACTTCTTTGTTAAATCACGCTTTTTGTGTGACAAGAATTTTATTTAAATTCTCTTCTCTTCTTGAAAATTTTAAGACAATTTTTCAAGATTGGCACACTTCACTTGGAGCTCACCTTTTTCTTTCTTAAAGAGGACAACTTTCTCTTGAAAACTTTTGAAATTATTACACACTAAATCATTTGATTTTCAAAATTCAACATTTACTTGAGCCAATTAAAAATTCTTTTCCTTCATGTCTTTAATTTTTGAAATATGTCCTTCTTGATGTATAATATAATAAAGTAAGACTTTATTAACTTACGTTTAGAATAATTATGAAAACAGTCATATACCTCATTCAGAATGTCATATTCGATTTCCTCATTTTCGTCATTATCGCTTGTGCTTTCATCATCACTTCTGCTTTCATCATCATCATTATCATTGTCACTTGCATCCCGATCTCTAACTCCTTCATTTACCATTAGACAAAAAAGAGTAATCTTTTTTTCGTCATTCAAGTTGCTAAGCATATTATCCCTTCTTGATGAATTGGGATTTTCTTGGCTTTTGTCTTTATATAGTAATGTGAGTTTTCCCAAAGATCTTTAGCTGTCTCACAATAGCAAACCTGGTTAAATATTTTATCATTTAGAGTACATTGCAAAATATATAAAACTCTAAAATTTTCCTTAAGCATCTCGTAGTCATCTTCAGTGTATTCTTTCTTTGACTTGATAACAGTACTTCCATCACCTCTTATCCAATTTGGTACAATAGACCATTTGGAATGATGCCCCAAAAATAAAAATTGACGAATCTAATAAATGATTTTATTCTACACTTCCAAAGGGAAAAATTAGTTTCATCAAATATCGGAGGACGATTTACATAAGCATTTAATAAGCTAGCTATAGATCTAGTTATAGGTGGTCAAATTTCAAAATAATAGCTCCTGCACTGATGCCAATTGTTGGCCTGATTTTTCCAATTTAAATCACCCTAGAAGGGGTGAATAAGGTGATGATCAAAGTCCCAAAATAATCAAATGTGGAAAAGTAAATGTGGACAAGACACATGTATTTTTTAACGAGGTTAGTCTCAATCAGGCTTAGTCCCCGCCTATGGTTCCCTGATTCTAGGATTAACGCAATTTTATTAGGAGAGACTATACAACTCTGGAGTACACCTACTCTAAGTTTCAAGCCACAAGCTAACCCTTCGACAAGTCCTTGGCAGAGTTGATGCTTCACCTCTATAATCCCACCCAATTACAAGTAGAGCAATACAACTCAATAAATTATGTGAACAAGAGAATGATATTTGTAAGTTAGCTCTAAGTTCTTCTCCTTTGCTTATGCTCTGCCTTGTCTTACATTCCTGCTACCGATTCCTCTCATTTTTATAGCCAAGAGGTGTTGCAGAGGTTGGAATAAAACTTGGTAAGTGACCGTTGCACCAAAGAAAGAAAGTCAATCTTCTATCTCATTTCAAGGGCCTTGAACCCAGTCTTTTAAGCGCTTGAAGTTTGCAGTTCTGTTTAACATTCTTCTTTTGATCTTTAACATCTAATTTCCTTGTTTTTTACAGAAGATATTGGCTGAGAAAATCATCTAGAAACTGATGTATTTTACAGCACAATCTTTCAAAATATTATATGAGAAGATAATATCACATTTTGAACAAATCTTGACACTCGATAAATATAGCATCATAATCTCGTATTCAAATGTGAATCACACAATATAATATCATAAAGATCGTGTTTTCAAATTTGAATATTAAACTATTTTAAAGATATTATGGCACCTTATATAAAATCCATAAAACAACAAAAACATGCCAGTATCCACGTTAAACATATAGCACATTTAAACAATAATAATTCTAATGTATATCCAATTATAATATGATAAACATACCAATGGACGAAACCTTTTTTTGTCTTTTATCGAAACATATTCATTAAATGCATTGTAAGTTTAAGGAAGCTAACGATCTTCCCATTTTTGATGAAAGACAAAACCCAATAAAAGTAACACATCAATAGTTTTGAATGTTACTGATAAGTGCTTAAAGTGTACCGCATTTTAGGATCATTTTGCCGCTTTTTTAAGGAAAATTGTACTTGCTTTATGTTATAGATTATACTTCTTTTCCCATTTTATGCTCGGGTATGGTTCTTTTCTGTGTTTTGCAGGTTTCTGAACCATTTGACCCCAGATTTGACCCATAAATGAGTGTATTTTTAACTCTCTACGGATACCACTGAGTTGCCATGCCCCTGGAAGAAAGAAAAACAGAAGAATGCCCAGACAGTGGACACCACGGTTAGTCCGTGGTGAGTCCCACGTCCGTGGTGTCTCTATTTCCTACGAGGCTTTTTTGTTTTCTCGCGAGCTCTTCGACTTCCTAGCTATTATTATTCCGTTATTACGCGTGGCTGTTCGTCTTCCAAAATTTTACCATAAAAATGGGGGGGCTCTCATCCTCACACACACCCCATCATCCCATCTTATACTCCTTTTCTCTATTTATGTAGATTAGGATTAGTTTAGATTAGAGAGACAGTGAGATAGAGTTGAAGTAAAGACTTGCAATGATTAAATTCGATTAAATCCGATTTATTGAACAAATTAAATCCGCTTCCTTCTTCGTTAAATGACGCTTTTTGTGTGCCAAGAATTTTATTTAAATTCTCTTCTCCTTTTGAAAATTTTAAGACAATTTTTTCAAGATTAGCACACTTCACTTGGAGCTCATCTTTTTCTTTCTTAAGAAGGACAATTTTCTCTTGAAAACTTTATACATCACTGCACACTAAATCATTTGATTCTCGAAATTCAATATTTTCTTGAGACAATTTAAAATTCCTTTCCTTTAAATCTTTGATTTTGGAAATATGTCCTTCTTGACATCTAATATAATAAAGTAAGACTTTTATTAACTTACATTCAGAATAATTATCAAGATAATCATATACCTCACCCAGAATGTCATATTCCATTTCTTCATCTTCTTCTTCATCATCATTTGTGCATTCATCATCATCATTATTGTCACTTACATCTCGATCTCTAACTTCTTCATTTACTGTTTGGGCTCAAAATATGTAAATATTATACTCCATACTATTTAGATTTAGCTCATAATAATTGTTAAATTAGTTGTCTATTAGTAGTTTTTTTTTTTTGGCTTTATAGGTAATAAAGAGAATTGCTCAAATGGTGGATCATGTGCAAAAACGCTCCAAGGGATGGCCATGCTAACCCAAGTTTATGCTAGCGGACAACCCGAGATAACTATAGAGCAAACCCGGGATGGAGAGCACATAACTTCCAAGAAAAACAACGAAGAAGAAGATGGCAGAGGTTGGCACAAGGTACCCGTGCCAAACCCCTGTTTTCCACTGCTTCTATTGTTGGCTTTCAGAGATTTCACATAGTCTGCCGGTGCCACTGGGCATGACCGTGCCAAACTTGTTGCATCGAGATCTATTTAAAGCCCCATCCCCCATTCGTGTGAGGGCTAATTTTTAGGTTTTAAGAATAGAGTTTAGTCTAGGGTTTAGAGGAGATTAATATAGATTTAATTTCATTTTGTTGTCACATTTGAAGAGTAATGAAGTTTGGATGCAATTAGCTTTCTTTCTCTCTCTTTAATGTTCATTTTCATTCAAGTTCCTACTTTGTTGCGTTTAATTATTAGTTTAATGCTCAAACTTGCATGCTTTTGTTTATTGATGGATTGAAATTAGTGTCTCCCTTTCCTAATCATCCTTCTATTCTTTTATCTACTCTTCATCTCTCATTCTCTTTCTTTAAGAATGCAAATTTCAAGCTTTTTCTCTCTCCTTCATCTTAGGGTTTGAAAACCCACTTTTATGAGTTTAAGCTTTTTGCCTTTAATGGGTTAGATTAGTAGTAGTTGAGTTAGATTAGTGAAAACAAGTGGAAAATCCACGTCGAGTCATCACTCACTTGCTCCAACAATGGATGCCAACCACCATTACTAGATTTTGAAGGTTTTGAGGTATTCCCCTTCCCCTATCTTCTTTTAGTTAGTAAATTTCTTGTTTTCTTAGTTAATTAGATGTTTTGCTAGTTATTGTTAGTTAATATGATGCTTGGGGTTTATTTAGTTAATTATGCTTATTTTAGCTTAGTTTAATTAACCATGTTTAGATTAAAAATTGGAATTAGTAAGTAGTTAATTTAGTTAATCATGCTTGGTGACCTTTATCGCTTTTCCTAGGTTAGAATTGGGTTAAGAATAATTAGTGACTTGATTTCCACACCATCCCAGAGGACGACAAAATTCTTCCACCTACTCACCCAAAAATACTATCAACAAATTGGCACCGTTGCCATGGACAATGGCGCGAAATTAAGTCACTTATAAATATGCCCCTTTTTAGTTCATTGTGTGCTAGTGTAGTCTCTTTTATTGTTTCTTTATTTTTTTTCTCTTAAGTTATAGAGTAGCTACTTATTTAGATGGCATAGAAAAAACAAAAAAAAAAGAAAATGTGAAAAATCCGAAAAAATTGAAAAAATTGAAAACCCAAAAAGTTGTGGCTCATTGAATATTAATGATGGGCTTGGGAATTTTGTAGAAACAAATGTGATTAATGTTAAGCCCCAAGTCCACTAAACTTGATGAGCCCATTCTTGAAAGAGTGAAATCCAACCCACTATGCTCATTGAGGGATCACTTCTATCCTCCCCGAGCTTCCCCACAATCATGTTTTGACCTCCCTCCTATCCCTAAGAATGTGACATTTGAGCTTAATTCAGATTATTTTGGCATGCTTCCAAAATTTATAGGCTTTGAAGATCCTTATTTCTTTGTTCGTGAGTTTAAGGACGTGTGTTCGTTGATTCACATGCCTATGGTATCAAATGATGTTGTGAGGATGAAATTCATTCCCTTTTCTCTGAAAGATGATGCTAAGAGGTGAACATATGGTCTTAAGGTTGGTTCTATTAAATCTTGGAACTCCTTTGTTGATATCTTCCTTGAGAGGTACTTCCCAACTAGTAAAACCATTAGGTTTAGGAATGAAATCATCTCATTTGTCCAACTTGAACATGAACCTTTTTAGAGATATATGAGTAGGTTCAAGGAGTTGCTCACTCAATGCCCTCACCATGGTTTAGAGAAATAGAATTTGTGTCAAATAGCTTAGGAAGGTTTGGATGTGAGTACTAGGACAATGGTTGAATCCATGAGTAGCGGAGAGTTTCTTTGTAAAAATGCTAATGAGGCTTGGGACTTCTTTGAGGATTTAAGTGATAAGACATATAAGTGGGAGATAATTAAGGAAGCCCCTAGTACTACATCTAAGATTTTTATGGATAATAAGGGCAAGCTACCTAATGCCTTCGTTGCTTGGGAGGATACTATGCTTCATTGTAAACATCGACTTGAAGTACCTGTATTTCAACCTCCTCAACCTCATGATTACATTCCAACCTCTTATACTTATGATTTTCTCTTGGACTATGAAGTCAGCTCATACTCTTACCCTTCTAATCAAATGTCTTTTGAGGACATGAGTCATCCTTTATTACATCCCCTAATGATAAACCCTAATCTTAAGACTAGGGATACTCTTGGGGGTGATATGGTTTTTGATGATGCAACTTCACTTTTAGCCCCCTTAAGAGAGAATGATAAGGTGAGAAGCTAGTGATTAAGGCTAGTTGTGAGTTTGAGCATGACACGATTGTGATTTCCAAGGATATTTTTATTGAGGAGGAATATTCGCTTGAGGAAACCCATTTGGAGGAGTCTCGTGTTGAGGAGTGTATTCAGGTCATACCCCCATGATTTAGAACTTGTTGATCTAGTCTCTATTGAGCATCATCCTAAGTCCATTCCCACTTCTATCGTTTTGCCCCCATCATCATTGTTTCACTCTTCTATGGATCCTTCAATGTCCATGTCCCTAGAGTCCGAGACTTGCATAATTTATGCCCCTAATTTAAACCGGACTCATGAGCATGATGTGACTATACAACTTGAGAATTGGATAGAGGATTTGGGATTCATGCCTAGTTTGTGCATTCATGCTTCTTGTAAGACTTCTAAGCCCCTATCCTCTACATTGAGTGATGTTGGGCCTGTGCGTAACTCCTATGATTGGGCCCAGAGCTTTGATAAGCTCAAGAGGGCTCTTATTTCTAATTTGGTGATGTGCTTTTATTGGAACATCCTTCTTGTTGCTAATGGTTCTAACTTCTTTGAGGATTGTTCAAGTTTATTTGATAAGTTACTTCGGGCTTTGGGGGGGATTGAAGTACGTGGCAACATGATAATAAGATGAAGTGGTTGATGCTCCATGGACCTCCTTGGCATCATCTGAGTGAGGTATAGTTTAGGTGCACTCAGCAACTAGCCTGGTATGATCATTTTAACTCTTCTCCCCTCCTGTTTTTATTTTCTTTCTTTCTTTTTGTACATAGTTGTAGATACTTAGGATTGTGATTCTCTATGGGTGATCAATTAAGGTGAAATTTGGGATTTGGTAAGCCAAGATGGCTATGGTCACCCTTGTTTGATTTGTATATTTTGTTTTATGTGCCTTTGTTGTTTGTGTGCTTTGTTTTGTGAATATTTATTAGTATTATTTGGTTTTGTGCTTGTTAGTGTTGTAATAGATCTGTATATACTTATAAATTTGTGTTTGGTTTTGGTTTTGGTTTTAGATTTTGATTTCTTTTCTTTTGTGATTTTGGTTTTTGGTTTTTGTAAATATGGGTATTTGGTTTTGTTTTGGGTTTCATGGTGGTTGTGATTTTGATTTTGGTTATTTAGCTTTTGGTTTTGTTGTTCATTTTGGTGGTGTCCTAGTTTGTACATACTTGTGGTTTTATATTGTCTTTGCGGTTGTATAGCTTATGTGATTGCTTTTTGGTGCCTTAGTTCTCACAATGAGGACATCGTGAAGTTTTGGTATGAGGGTGAGGTGCCCAATTGTATATATTTTTCGAAAATTTTGAAAAATTCAAAAGATTTTTCTTTTTCTTTTGGGTTTTACATGCTTTCTTTGGCGATTGTGATCCCATGTAGCTAGTTCATTGAGTTATATATAGATAGAGTTTGCATGATGAGATGTCTAGTTGAGGATGCAAATTTTATTTTTCATAATAACCCCACCTCATGTATGTGATGTTGTGCCTACCTTATCGACTTTATCGTCAATTCTTAGGGTCTTGTTGTTAAGTTGACATGTGAACTTTTTGTTTGTCGAAGTTGCCTTTTAAGCTCCTGAAAATGTGAAAAATAAGGAAAAAAAGAGAAAAAAAGTCTAAAAAGTAAATAAAAACCTGGGCACCAATGTTCAAAGCCACTATCTTTATTTTATATCTTTAATTGGCTTGAATATGTGCTATTTTGCTTGATTACACATCTGTTTGAGCAATGAAATAAGTGCTCTTCACAATCGAATAAAACCCTTCTTAGGGAAGGCCCAAATATTTATAAGTCAAATAGGTTTAGGGTGTGTGTGTTATTATTCTTGAAAAAAGGGAAAACCGAAAAATGGACCAAGCAAGGAAATTAGGTAAGGAAATAAGGATTGTGTCAATGTTAGCAACTTGATTCATAAGAGTTGATACACATTAGCATATGCACCAAGGTGTACATATCATTGCATATTATGTGGGGTGAAAAATGAGAGTGGGATGTATCCTTTAACTTGGATCTCTTCTGATTGTACATTCTATTTGTATATACTTTTGTCATTTGGTTACTAGGGTGATGCAATTGCCTGAGTCCCCATTATTTGTATATATGTTCATGTTTTGAAAAAGACAAAAAGATTTTCCTTTGTTTTTGAAATAATTTTTGTGGGTATTTCACTTGAAATCCCTCATGAGACTTCACAGGTCCACTTGAGAAGCCGAGGGGTTTAAAGGGCTTGTTGCATATGCTAAATGCAACCGTGACTCCTACGAAAGTGAGTTATGATATTCTTTCTCTCATTTTCCGTTTCTTTTTAGGTAGTTTAGATAGTTTTACTCGATAAGGAGCAAAATCTTGGCGTAGGAGTATTTATTTAGGCTCAAAATGTGCGAATCTTATACTCCCATACTATTTAGATTTAGCTCATAATAATTGTGAAATTAGTTGTTTATTAGTAGGTTTTTTTTTGGTTTTGTAGGTAATAAAGAGAATTCCTCAAATGGTGGAATGGGTGCAAAAATGCTCTGAGAGATGGCCATGTTAACCCGAGTTTATGCAGGCGGATAACCCGGGATAACCATGGAGCAAACCCGGGATGGCGAGCACATAATTGCCAAGAAAAACAACGAAGAAGAAGAGGGAAGTGGTTGGCACGGGGTACCTGTGCCACGTGGAACGACCGTACCACCCCCCCATTTTCGCCTGCTTCTATTACTTGCTTCCAGAGATTTGGCATGGTCGTGCCCAGTGGGGCACGGGGTACCCGTGCCACGTGGAATGACCGTGCCATGTGGAATGACCATGCCACCCCCCGTTTTCGCCTGCTTCTGTTACTTGCTTCCAGAGATTTGGCACGGTCTGCCCGTGCCAAACTTGCTGCGTTGGGATTCATTTAAAGCCCCTTCCCCCATTTGTGTGAGGGCTAAATTTTAGGTTTTAAGAACAGAGTTTAGCCTAGAATTTAGAAGAGATTAGTATAGATTTAATTTCATTTTGTTGCCACATTTGAAGAGTAATGAAGTTTGGATATAATTAGCTTTCTTTCCCTCTCTTTAATCTTCATTTTCATTCAAGTTCTCACTTTGTTGTGTTTCATTTACTAATCTAATGCTCGAATTTACCTGCTGTTGTTTGTTGATGGATTGAAATTAGTGCCTTCCTTTCCTAGTCATCCTTCTATTCTCTTGTCGACTCCTAATGTCTCATTCTCTTTCTTCAAGAATGCAAATTTCAAGCTTTTTCTCTCACCTACATCTTAGCGTTTGAAAACCCACTTTTGTAAGTTTGAGTTTTTTGCCTTTAATGGGTTAGATTAGTAGTTGCTGAGTTAGATTAGTGAGAACAAGTGGAGAATTTACTGCCAATCATCACCCACTTGCTCCAAAAATGGAGCCCAACCTCCATTGTTGGATTTTGAAGGTTTTGAGGTACTCCCCTACCTCTCTTATCTTTTAGTTAGTAAATTTCATATTTTCTTAGTTAATTAGATGTTTTGCTAGTTATTGTTAGTCAATATAATGTTTGGGGTGGATTTAGTTAATCATGCTTGTTTCAGCTTAGTTTAATTAACCATGTTCAGATTAAAAATTAGAATTAATGAGTAGTTAATTTAATTAATCATACTTAGTGACATTTATCACTTTTCCTAGGTTAGAGTTGGGGTCGAGAATAACTAGTGACTTAATTCCCATACCGTACTAGAGGATGATAAAATTCTTCCACCAACTCACCCAAAAATACTATAAACATTTACTATTAGACAAAAATGAGTAATCTCTTTTTCGTCATTCAAGTTGCTAAGCATATTGTCTCTTCTCGACGAATCGGGATTTTCTTGGCTTTTATCTACGTATAGTAATGTGAGTTTTCCCCAAAGATCTTTAGTTGTCTCACAATAGCAAATATGGTTAAATATTTCATCATTTACAGCACATTTGTAAAATATATAAAACTTTAGAATTTTTCTCAAGCATCACGTAGTCATCTTGAGTGTATTCATTCTTTGACTTGATAATAGTACTTTCATCATCTCTTGGCCAATTTAGTACAAAAGACCATTTGAAATGATTGCCCAAAAATCAGAATTAACCAGGAGGGATTACACAACTCTAGAGTACTACTCTAGGTTCCTAGCCACAAGTTGACCCTTCAACAAGTCCATGATAGAGTTGACCCTTCAACTCTATAATCCTACCCAATTACAACTAGAGTAACACAACTCAATAAATCAAGTGAACAAGAGAATGAGATTTGCAAGTGTGGCTCTTAGTTCTTCTTCTTTGCTTGTGCTCTCTCTTGTATTGCATTCCAACTGCCAATTTCTCTCATTTTTATAACCAGGAGGTGTTGGAGAGGTTGGAGTAAAACTTGGTAAGTAACCGTTGCACCAAACAAGGAAAGTCAATCTTTCAGTTCGTTTCAAGGCCTTGAACCAACACTTTCAAGCCCTTGAATTTCAAAGTTCTATTCAAAATTCTTCTTTTAACCACTAATTTCCATTTTTTTGTAGAAGATCTTACCTGAGAGAATCGTCTTGAAGTTGATTCATCTAAAAGCTGATAAAAGACAAAACCCAATAAAAATAACACATCAATAGTTTTGAATATTACGCCATGAACGCTTTGCTAAATACTTGTTCCCCTTTTCGTATTTCATAGAAAAAGGTAATGCAAGAAGGAGAAAAAAAATCAGACCACTTAAAAATTATGGCAAGCACTTTTAGCACCACCTTAACAAATCAATGACATATAAAGATACTTCCCCTCAATCTATGGTACTCATAAAAATATAAGGTATTAAATACTAACATAATATCTCAGAAGATATATGCATTGACTTGATATTCTGATGAGCATTGCAAAGGATCAATACATAAAAGCATTGATACAACAATTGTTCCCCTTTACGAATAAATCAGGCTTAAAATAGATAATCAAGTAAAACATAGATCATCCATAAAAGCATTAATACAACAATTGTTCCCCTTTAGGAATAAATCAGGCTTAAAATAGATAATCAAGTAAGTTAATTTTTTCCTTATGGGAAGAAGCAATACCACCTATGTAAATAACATAAATCGTAACAATTGTGGATGCAAGGAAAAAAAGATCACGTACAAGATATCATCTATGCATAAAAATAATTCCATGTCATAATAGAATGAGATATATATGACGTAATAATAATCATGCACACCATCTAAAGATAATTAAGCAAACTTGTATCTTTCTCAAAACACATTTAGAAAATTCAGTTTCATTATCATAATTATTCGTCACAATGCATGGCCTTGTTAATTTTGGTACCCAAATTTGTTTGCTACCAGGACCATTTCATTCGTAGGACAATGGGCTGAAATATGTCATGTTTTGCAACAATAATCGCAAATAATAGAAGTCTTACTTTTGTAGTGAGTCGATTTGATAAAGATGTTTTTATAACACTTCTTTTTATTGGACGGATTAAAATCGATTCCTTATTTGTTAAAAGACGCTTTTTGTGTGCCAATAAGTTTATTTAAATTCTCTTCTCCCTTTGAAAATTTTAAGACAATTCTTTCAAGATTGGCACACTTCACTTAGAGCTCATATTTTTCTTTCTCAAGAAGGACAATTTTTTTTTGAAAAATTTTTAAATCATTGCACACTAAATCATTTGATTTCCTAAATTCAACATCTTCTTGAGACAATTCAAAATTCCTTTCCTTAAAATCTTTAATTTTAGAAATATGTCCTTCTCGATGCCTAATATAATAAAGTAAGACTTTTGTTAACTTACATTCAGAATAATTGTGAAGACAGTCACATACATCATCTGGAATGTCATATTCCATTTCCTCACCTTCTTCTTCATCATCACTTGTGCTTTCATCATCATCATCATTCTCACATGCATCTCGATCTCTAACTTCTTCATTTACCATTAGACAAAAATGAGTAATCTCATTTTCGTCATTCAGGTTGCTAATCATATTGTCCCTTCTTGACGAATTGGGATTTTCTTGGCTTTTGTCTACGTGTAGTAATGTGAGTTTTCCACAAAGATCTTGCGCTATCTCATGATAGCAATCTCTTTTTCTCCTTCTTTGCTTGAGCTCTCTCTTGTGGTGCATTCCAGTTGCGGATTCCTTTTTTTTTTATAGCCAAGAGGTGTTGGAGGGCTTGGAGTAAAACTTGGTAAGTGTCCGTTGCACCAAACTAGGAAAGTCAATTTTCTATCTCGTTTGAAGGCCTTGAACCCAGTCTTTCAATCCTTTGAAGTTGGCAGTTATGTTCAACATTGCTCTTTTGATCTTTAACAGCTAATTTTGTAATTTTTTGTAGAAGATCTTGGCTGTGAGAATGATCTAAAAACTTATTTAATTTGTAGCATAATCTTTCAAAATATTATATCATAATATCACATTTTGAGAAAATCTTGACACTTGCTAAACATAGCATCACAATCTCATATTAAAATTTGAATCACACAATATAATATTATAAAGATCACATATTCAAATTTGAATACTAAACTATTTCAAAGATATTATGGCACCTCATATAAAATCCATTAAACAATGCAAACATGCCAATATCCACGTTAAAAATATATCCCATTTATAAAATAGCAATCCTAAGGTAGATCCATTTGTAATATGATAAACATACCAATGGACCAAACATTTTTTTGTCTTTCATCAAAATATATTCGTAAAATACATTGTAAGCTTAAGGAAGTTAACAATCTCTCCCTTTTTGATAAAAGACAAAACCCAATAAAAGTAACACATAAATAGTTTTGAATGCTACTTTATGAATGCTTTGACAAATACTTCTCCCCCTTTTTGTAATTCACAAAAAAATGTTACGCAAGAAGGAGAAAAAAAATCGGTGCTCGTAAAAATTGTGGTAGACAATTAGAACTCCCCCTTAACAAATCAATGACATAAAAAGATGCTCCCCCTCTGTCTGAGGTATTCATAAAAAATATAAGGCATTAAATACAAACATAATATCTCATAAAATATATGCATTGACTTGACATTTTGATGAGCATTGCAAGGGATCAATATATAAAAGTATTAATACAACAATTCTTCCCCTTAGGAATAAATCAAGCTTATAATAGATAATCAAGTAAACTAATCTTACTCTTATAGAAAGAAGCAGTATTATTATGTAATAATAGGGATCATAACAACTACGGCTGCAAGAAAAAAAAATCACACAAGATATCATCTATGCATAAAAATAATGCCATGTCATAATAGAATAAGATATATATGACGTAATAATAATCATGCTCACCTTCAAAAGATAATTAAGAAAATTAAAATTTGAAAATTTCAAAAATCAAAATCTCAATTAGGAAGTAAATCATGCAAAGATAACATCAACTTCCATTTGGCAAGAATTCAAATTTTGATTTCTATTCCTGTTGTTGAAATAGAAATTCAAGCCCTTGATTCAGTCGTACCAAAAATATCCTATTTTTTCCTGCAGTTCATGGCATTGAACTGCATTTCAAGGCCTTGAAATCTAGGCACTGAACTAGTTACCAATTATTTTAACATCCTTATATCATAAAGCAGTTTCCATGGGTACTACAACATTTGTTAAACATCCAATTTCATAACTTCATATTTTATTCTCATGTGAATGCAAAATGCCCTGTAAAGCAAACTTGTACCTTTCTCAAAACACATTTAGAAAATTTAGCTCCATAGTCATAATTATTCACCACAATGCATGGCCTTGTCACTTTTGGTACCCAAATTTGTGTTCTACTAGGACCATTTCTTTTAATAGGGCAATGAGTTGAAATATGTCTTGTTTTGCAACTATATTTGCAAGTAATAGAAGTCTTACTTTTATAGTAAGTCGTTTTAACAAAGATATTTTTATAACACCTCTTTTTATTGAACAGATTAAATGCGATTCTTTCTTTGTTAAATGACGCTTTTTGTGTACCAAAAATTTTATTTAAATTCTCTTCTCCTTTTGAAAATTTTAAGACATTTTTTTGAAAGATTGCCACACTTCACTTGGAGCTCATCTTTTTCTTTCTCGAGGATAACTTTCTCTTAAAAACTTTTTAAGTCATTACACACTAAATCATTTGATTTTTGAAATTCAACATTTTCTTGAGATAAGTCAAAATTCTTTTTTTACAAATCTTTAACTTTAGAAATATGTCATTCTTGACGTCTAATATAATAAAGTAAGACTTTTATAAACTTACATTTAGAATAATTATGAAGACAGTCACATACCACCTCCAGAATGTCACATTCTATTTTCTCATCGTCTTATTCATCATCGTCATCATTCTCACTTGCATCCCAATCTCTAGCTTCTTTATTTACTATTAGACAAAAATGAGTAATCTCTTTTTGTCATTGAAGTTGCTAAGCATATTGTCCCTTCTTGACGAACTGGGTTTTTCTTGGCTTTTGTCTTTGTATAGTAATGTGAGTTTTCCCCAAAGATCTTTGGTTGTCTCACAATAGCAAACATGGTTAAATATTTCGTCATTTAGAGCATATTGCAAAATATATAGAACTCTGGAATTTGTCCTAAGCATCTCACAGTCATCATGAGTGTATTCATACTTTGACTTGATAAGGGTACTTTCATCATCTCTTGGCTAATTTGGCACAAAAGGACCATTCGAAATGTTATCCCAAAAATCAAAATCGATGGATCTAATAAATGATTTCATCCTACAGTTCCAAAGAGAAAAATTAGCTCCATGAAATAATGGAGGACAATTAGTAGAAGCATTTAATAAACTAGCCATGGATCTAGCTACAGACAGTCAAATCTTAAAATAATAGCTCCTGCTTGGATACTAATTTTTTGCCCGATTTTATCTAGTTAAATCACCTTAGAGGTGGTCAATAGGATGATGATCAATGTCTCAAAATAATCAAATGCGGAAAAATAAATGTGGACAACACATGTGTATTTTTTAACGAGGTTAGCCTCAACCAGACTTAGTCCCCGCCTAGAGTTCCCTAACTCTAGGATTAACCCATTTTTATTAGGAGTAATTATATAACTCTAGAGTACACCTACTCTAAGTTCTAAGCCATAATTTTACCCTTCAACAAATCCTTGATGGAGTTGACCCCTCAACTCCATAATCCCACCAAATTACAACTAGAGCAATACAACTTAATAAATTAAGCGAACAAGAGGATGATATTTGCAGGTGTGGCTCTTAGTTCTTTTTCTTTGCTTGTGATCTCTCTTGTGTTACATTCCAGCTGCTGATTCCTCTCATTTTTATATCCAAGATGTCTTGGAGAGGTTTGAGTAAAACTTGGTAAGAGACCGTTACATCAAACAAGGAAAGTTAATCTTCCATCTCGTTTCAAGGCCTTGAACCAAGTCTTTTAAGCCCTTGAATTTCGCAGCTCTGTCTAACTGTTTGATCTTTAATTGCTAATTTCCTTATTTTTCACAGAAGATCTTGGGTGAGACAATTATCTAGAAGCTGATTCATCTAGAAGCTGATGAAAGACAAAACCCAATAAAAAATAACACATCAATGGTTTTGAATGTTACACCATGAATGCTTTGCCAAATACTTCTCCCCCTTTTTGTATTTCATAAAAAAGGTAACGCACGAAGGAGAAAAAAAAATTGGACCATGTAAAAATTATGGTAAACTGTTATAGCTCCCCCTTAACAAATCAATGACATATAAAGATGCTCCCGCTTAAATACTAACATAATATCTCATAACATGTATGCATTGACTTGATATTCTAATGAGCATTGCAATGGATCAATATATAGAAGCATTAATACAACAATTCTTCCTCTTCAAGAATGAATCAAGCTTATAATAGATAATCAAGTAAGTTGATTTTTACCTTATGGAAAGAAGCAACAGTATGTATGTAAATAATAGGGATCATAACAATTATGGACGCAAGAAAAAAAAGATCACATGCAAGACATCATCTATGCATAAAAATAATTCCATGTCATAATAGAATAAGATATATATGCCGCAATAATAATCATGCTCACCGTCTGAAGATAATTAAACAAATTAAAATTTGAAATTTGAAAATTTGAAAATCAAAATCTCAAATTAGAAGTAAATCATGCAAAGATAACATTACCTTCCATTGGGTAAGAAATCAACTTTTGATTTCTATGCATGCAGTTAAAACAAAATTCAATCCCTTGATTGAGTCACAGCAAAAACTTCTAGTTTTTGCCTATAGTTCAAGGCCTTGAACTATATTTCAGGGCCTTGAAATCTGGGCACTGAACTGATTACCTATTATTTCAACCTCCTTGGACCATAAAGAAATTTCCATGAGTACTCCAGCATTTCTCAAACATCCAATTTCGTAACTTCATGTTTTATTATCATGTGGATGCAAAATGCCTTGTAAAACAAACTTATACCTTTCTCAAAACACATTTAGAAAATTTAGTTCTATAATCATAATTATTCGCCACAATGCATGGCCTCGTTACTTTTGGTACCAAAATTTGTGTGCTACTAGGACCATTTCTTTTCATAAGACAATGAGTTGAAATATGTCCTATTTACAACAATAATTGCAAGTAATAGAAGTCCTACTTTTGTGGTAAGTCAATTTAACAAAGATGTTTTTATAACACTTCTTTTTACTGAACAGATTAAAGCTAATTCCTTCTTTGTTAAATGACACTTTTTTATGCCAAGAATTTTATTTGAATTCTCTTCTTCCTTTGAAAATTTTAAGACAATTTTTTCAAGATTTGGCGCACTTCACTTGGAGCTCATGTTTTTCTTTCTCAAGAAGGACAACTTTCTCTTGAAAACTTTTTAAAATCATTGCACACAAAATAGTTTGATTTTGGAAATTCAACATTTTCTTGAGATAATTCAAAATTCTTTTCCTTCAAATCTTTAATTTTAGAAGTATGTCCTTCTTGATGTCTAATATAATAAAGTAACACTTTTATTAGCTTACGTTTAGAATGATTATGAAGACAGTCATATAGCTCATCCATAACGTTATATTCCATTTCCTCATCTTCTTCTTCATCATCACTTGTACTCTCATCATCATCATCATTGTCACTTGCATCCCGATCTCTATCTTCTTCATTTACAATTAGAGAAAAATGAGTAAACTCTTTTTCGTCATTCAAGCTGCTAAGCATATTGTCCCCTCTTGACGAATCGGGATTTTCTCAGCTTTTGTCTTTGTATAGTAGTGTGAGTTTTTCCTAAAGATCTTTTGCCATCTCATAATAGCAAATATGGTTAAATGTTTCATCATTTAGAGTACATTGCAAAATATATAAAACTCTAGATTTTTTCATAAGTATCTCGTAGTTATCTTGAGTGTATTCATTTTTGACTTGATAACAATACTTCCATCCTCTCTTGTCCAATTTGTTACAATAGGACCATTTGAAATATTATCCCAAAAATCAAAATCGATGGATCTAATAAGTGATTTCATCCAGCACTTTCGAAGAGAAAAATTAGTTCCATGAAATATTTGAGGACAATTGATAGAAGCATTTAATAAACCAGCCATGGATCTAGCTACAGACGGCCAAATATTAAAATAATACCTCCTGCTTTGATACTAATTGTTGGCTCAATTTTGGCTAGCTAAATCACCCTAGAGGGGGTGAATAGGGTTATGATCAAAGTCTCAAAATAATCAAATGTGGAAAAATAAATGTGGACAACTCACATTGATTTTATAACGAAGCTAGCCTCAACCAGGCTCGGTCCCCGCCGAGCAAATGATAGTTACCAGTGTGGCTCTTAGTTCTTCTTCATTGCTTGTGCTCTCTCTCGTGTTAGATTCCCGCTACTGATTCCTCTCATTTTTATAGTGAAGAGGTGTTGGAGAGGTTGGAGTAAAACTTGATAAGTGACCGTTGCACAAAACAAGGAAAGTCAATCTTCCATCTGGTTTCAAGGGCCTTGAACCCCATCTTTCAAGCCCTTATGGTTTGCAATTCTGTCCAACATTCTTCTTTTGATCTTCAACATCTACTTTCCTTATTTTTTCCAAAAGATCTTGGCTGAGAGAATCATTTAGAAGCTAATGTATTTTGCAACACAATCTTTAAAAATATTATATCAAAAGATAATATCACATTTTGACCAAATCTTGACACTTGATAAAAATAGCATCACAATCTCATATTCAAATTTGAATCACTCAATATAACATCATAAAGATCACATATTCTAATTTGAATACTAAACAATTTAAAAGATATTACTACACCTTATATAAAATCAATTAAACAATACTAACATGCCAATATCCACTTTAAACAGATAGCACATTTAAACAATAGTAATTCTACGGTAGATCCAACTATAGGATGATAAACATACTAATGGACCAAACCTTTTTCTGTCTTTCATTAAAACATATTCATAAGACACATTGTAAGTTTAAGAAAGCTAACAATCTCCCCATTTTCTATGAAAGACAAAAACCAATAAAGTAACACATCATGAATGCTTTGCCCATTTTCTGTCCTCCTTTTCATATTTCATAAAAAAAAAGGAACGTAAGAAGGAGAAAAAAAATCAGAGCATGTAAAAATTATGGCAAACACTTATAGCTCCCCCTTAACAAATCAATGACATATAAAGGTGCTCCCCCTCAATCTATGTTGCTCATAAAAAATGCTTATACACTTCATTGAAATAGAAATTCAAGCCCTTGATTTAGTCACCCCAAAAATTTTCGATTTTTGCCTACAATTCAAGGCCTTCAACTGTATTTCAAAGCCTTGAAATCTAGGCACTAATTACCTATTATTTCAATGTCCTTGGACCATAAAGCAATTTCCATGAGTACTCCAACATTTTCTCAAACATCCAATTTCATAATTTCATGTTGTATTCTCATGTGCATGCAAAATGCCCTGTAAAACAAACTTGTATCTTTCTCAAAATAGATTCAGAAAAGTTTAGTTCCATAATCATAATTATTCGCCACAATGCATGGCCTTGTTACTTTTGGTATCAAAATTTGTGTGCTACTAGGACCGTTTCTTTTCATAGGACATTAAGTTGGAATATGTTCTGTTTTACAACAACAATTGCAAGTAATAGAAGTCTTACTTTTGTAGTAAGCTGATTTAACAAAGATATTTTTATAACCCTTCTTTTTATTGAATGGATTAAAACCGATTCCTTCCTTGTTAAATGACACTTTTTGTGTGCTAAGAATTGTATTTAAATTCTCTTTTACTTTTGAAAATTTTACGACAATTTTTCCATGATTGGCGTACTTCACTTGGAGCTCATCTTTTTCTTTCTCAAGAAGGACAATTTTCTCTTGAAATCTTTTTAAATCATTACACACTAAATCATTTGATTTTCGAATTCAACATTTTCTTGAGATAATTCAAAATTCTTTTTCTTTAAATCTTTAATTTTAGAAATGTATCCTTCTTGACGTCTAATATAATAAAGTAAGACTTTTATTAACTTGCGTTCAGAATGATTATGAAGACAGTCATATACTGCATTCGGAACGTCATATTCCATTTCCTCATCTTCTTCTTCATCATCACTTGTGCTTTCATCATCATCGTCATTATCATTATCACTTGCATCGCGCTCTCTAACTCCTTCATTTATCATTAGACAAAAATGAGTAATCTCTTTTTCGTCATTCAAGTTGCTAAGCATATTGTCCCTCCTTGACGAATCGAAATTTCTTCGCTTTTGTCTTCGGATAGTAATGTGAGTTTTTCCCAAAGATCTTTAGCTGTCTCATAATACCAAACATAGTTAAGTATTTCATCATTTAGAGCACATTGCAAAATATATAAAACTCTAGCATTTTCCTTAAGCATCTCGTGGTCATCTTTAGTGTATTCATTCTTTGACTTGATAACAGTACTCCCATCATCTTTTGTCCAATATGGTACAAAAGGACCATTCAAAATGACGTCTTGAAAATCAAAATCAATGGATCTAATAAGTGATTTCATCCTGCACTTTCAAATAGAAAAATTAGTTCCATCAAAAATTGGAGGACAATTGATAGAAGCATTTAATAAACTAGCCATGGATCTAGCTACAGACGGTCAAATCTTAAAATAATAGCTCCTACTCTGATACCAATTGTTGGCCCGACTGGCTAGTTAAATCACTCTAAGTGGTGAATAGGGTGATGATCAAAGTTCCAAAATAATCATATACGGAAAAGTAAATGTGTACAACACAAGTGCATTTTTTAATGAGGTTAGCCTCAATCAGGCTTAGTCCCAACCTAGAGTTTGCTAACTCTAGGATTAACCCAATTTCATTAGGGAGGATTACACAACTCTAGAGTACACCTACTCTGATTTCCAAGCCATAAGTTTACCCTTCAACAAGTCCTTGGTAGAGTTAGCCCTTCATCTCTATAATCCCTCCCAATTACAACTCACACCTCAGTCAATTAAGTGAATGAGAGAATGATATTTGCAACTGTTGCTCTTCGTTCTTCTTCCTTACTTGTGCTCTCTCTTGTGTTACATTCCAGCTATCGATTCCCCTCATTGTTATAGCCAAGAGGTGTTAGAAAGGTTCGAGTAAAACTTGGTAAGTGATTGTTGCACCAAACAAGGAAAGTCAATCTTTTATCTCATTTCAAGGCTTTGAACCCTGTCTTTCAAGCCCTTAAAGTTGGAGTTCTATTCAACATTCTTCTTTCGTTCTTCAACTACTAATTTCCTTTTTTTTTTTTCTAGAAGATCTTGGCTGAGAGAATCATCTAGAAGTTGATGTATTTTGCAGCACAATCTTTCAAAATATTATGTCAAAAGATAATATCATATTTTTAAGCAAATCTTAACACTTGATAGATATATCATCACAAGCTTATATTCAAATTTGAATCACACAACATAATATCACGAAGACCACATATTCAAATTTGAATACTAAACTATTTCAAAAATATTGTGGCACCTCATATAAGATTAATTAAATAATACTAACATGCTAATATCCAATTTAAACATATAGCACATTTAAACAATAGTAATTCCAAGGTAGATTCAATTATAATATAATAAACATACCAATGGACAAAACCTTTTTTTGTCTTTCATCGAAACATACCAATAAAATACATTGTAAGCTTAAGGAAGCTAACAATCTCCCTATTTTTCACGAAAGATAAAACCCAATAAAAACAACCCATCAATAGTTTTGATTGTTACGCCACGAATGCTTTGCCAAATACTTCTCCCCTTGTTTGCATATCACAAAAAATGTAATGCAAGAAGGTGAAGAAGAAACCAGAGCATGTAAAAATTATGGCAAACACGTATAGCTCCCCCTTAACAAATCAATGTCAATCTATGATGCTCATAAAAAATATAAGGTATTAAATACTAACATAATATCTCATAACATATATGCATCGACTTGACATTCTGATGAGCATTGCAAGGGATCAATATATAAAAGCATTAATACAACAATTCTTCCCTTTCAGGAATAAATCAAACTTATAATAGATAATCAAGCAAGTTAATTTTTCCCTTATAGAAAGCAGCAATATTATGCATGTAAATAACGGGGATCAAAACAATTATGGATGCAAGAAAAAAAGATCACATACAAGATATCATCCATGCATAAAAATAATCCCATGTCATAATAGAATATGATATATATATATATATATATATATATATATATATATATATATATATATATATATATATGATGTAATAATAATCATGCTCACCTTCTAAAAATAATTAATCAAATTAAAATTTAAAATTTCAAAGTCAAATCTCAAATAGAAAGTAAATGATGTAAAACATTACATCACCTTCCATTTAGCAAGAGTTCAAATTTTGATTTCTATTAATTTTGTTCAAATAGAAATTCAAACCCTTGATTTATTCACACCAAAAATTTTCAGTTTTTGCCTATAGTTCAAGGTCTTGAACTATATTTCAGGGCCTTGGAATCTGGGCACTTAACTGATTATCTATTACTTCAATGTCCTTGCACCATTAAACAAATTTTCGTGAATA
Organism: Carnegiea gigantea; assembly: GCA_029747015.1. Lineage (NCBI taxonomy): Eukaryota > Viridiplantae > Streptophyta > Magnoliopsida > Caryophyllales > Cactaceae > Carnegiea > Carnegiea gigantea. Next base: position 1,203,128 of record JAKOGI010000032.1, on the reverse strand, counting down.
CTCCAACTTTTCTCAAACATCCAATTTCGTAACTTCATGTTCTATTCTCATGTGGATGCAAAATGCCCTATAAAATAAACTTATACCATTCTCAAAATACATTTAGAAAATTAGTTCCATAATCATAATTATTCGCCACAATGCATGGCCTTGTTACTTTTGGTGTCCAAATTTGTTTGCTACTAGGACCATTTCTTTTAATAGAACAATGAGCTAAAATATGTCATGGTTTGCAACAATAATTACAAGTCATAGAAGTCTCACTTTTGTCGTAAGTCGATTTAACAAAGATATTTTATAATACTTCTTTTTATTGAATAGATTAACTTCGATTCCTTCCTTGTTAAATGACACCTTTTGTGTGTCAAGAATTTTATTTAAATTCTCTTCCCCTATTGAGAACACTAAGGCAATTTTTTTCAAGATTAGCACACTTCACTTGGAGCTCATCTTTTTCTTTCTCAATAAGGACAATTTTCTCTTGAAAACTTCTTAAACCATTACACACTAAATCATTTGATTTTCAAAATTCAACATTTTCTTCAGATAATTCAAAATTCTTTTTCTTCAAATCTTTAATTTTAGAAATGTGCCCTTCTTGACATCTAATATAATAAAGTAAGACTTTTATGAACTTACATTTAGAATAATTATGAAGACAGTCATATACCGCATTCGGAACGTCGTATTCCATTTCCTTATCTTCTTCTTCATCATCACTTGTGTTTTCATCATCATCATCATCATTATCACTTGCATCTTGCTCTCGAACTTTTTCATTTACCATTAGACAGAAATGAGTAATCTCTTTTTTGTCATTCAAGTTGCTAAGCATATTGTCCCTTCTTAACAAATTTAAATTTTCTTGGCTTTTGTCTTCGTATAATAATGTGAGTTTTCCTCAAAGATCTTTAACTGTCTCACAATGGCAAATATGGTTAAATATTTCATCATTTAGAGCACATTGCGAAATATCAAATATGAAAAAAATTTGCTATTGGACAGTTTGGTACAAAAGGACCATTCAAAATGATGTCCCAAAAATCAAAATCAATGGATCTAATAAATTATTTCATCCTGCACTTCCAAAGAGAAAAGTTAGTTCCATCAAATATTGGAGGACGATTAATAGAAGTATTTAATAAACTAGGCATGGATCTAGCTGCAGACGGTCAAATCTTAAAATAATAACTCCTGCTCCGATACCAATTGTTGGTTCGATTTTGGCTAGTTAAATCACCCTAGAGGGAGATGAATAGAGTGATGACCAAACTCTCAAAATTATCAAATACGAAAAAGTAAATGTGTACAACGCACGTGTATTTTTTAATGAAGTTAGCCTCAACAAGGCTTATTCCCCGCCTAGAGTTGCCTAACTCTAAGACTAACCCTATTTTATTAGGAGGGATTACATAACTCTAAAGTACTCTTACTCTAAGTTTCAAGCCGCAAGTTTGCCCTTAAAAAAGTCCTTGGTAGAGTTAGTCCGTCACCTCTGTAATCACACCCAATTCCAATTAGAGCAACACAACTCAATAAATTAAGTGAACAAGAGAATGATATTTGCAAGTGTTGCTCTTAGTTCTTCTTCTTCGCTTGTGCTCTCTCTTGTGTTACATTTCAGCTGCCGATTCCTCTCATTTTTATAGCTAAGAGCTGTTGGAGTGGTTGGAGTAAAACTTGGTAAGTGACCGTTGAACTAAATAAGTGACGTCAATCTTCCATCTTGTTTTAAAGGCTTGACTGCTCAACAGTCTTCTTTTGATCTTCAACAGCTAATTTCATTATTTTTTGCAGAAGATCTTAGCTGAGAGAATCATCTAGAAGTTGATTTATTTTGCAGCACAATCTTTCAAAGTATTATATCAAAAGATAGTATGATATTTTGAGCAAATCTTGACACTTGATAAATATAGCATCACGATCTCCTATTCAAATTTGAATCACGCTATATTATATCATAAAGATCACATATTCAAATCTGAATACTAAACTATTTCAAATATATTTTGACACCTTATATAAAATCAATTAAACAATACTCACAATATCCTCTTTAAACATATAGCACATTTAAACAATAGTAATTCCAAGGTAGATCCAATTATAATATGATAAACATACCAATGGACCAAACCTTTTTTTATCTTTCATCAAAATATATTCATAAAATACATTGTAAGCTTGAGAAAGCGAACAAATAATAATAATAATAAGAAGAAGAAGAAGAAGAAGAGGAGGAGGAGCAAGAGCAATTGTGGGGACCGTACAAAAGCACCATGTTTGCATTATTTATATATATAGGGGGAAAGCAAATAGGACCCAATAAATCCATGCAGATAAACGCCAAAATAATGTATCAAATTGATTAGGCTTTTGTTTTTAAGCCAAATAATGCCCTGTGAGCAGCCGAGGTTAACAATCAAAGAGAAACATAAAGGCTTTTACACTTATCTTGTCTCATCCTAAATGAACATATTTTATAATTTAAAATTACTAATTTTGAATGATTATGCTTAATTATGGATTTCTAAGCTTAAATATTTATCAACTACAGAATATTTGGATTAACTTCATCCACAGGGGCATGTGATACACGTATTTAAAAATGTGGTAAACCATGAATAATCAATGAACATAAAGGCTTTTACACCTATCCTTATGTGAGCATTAAATCAACAATCAATGACAAACATAAAGGCTTTTACACCTATTTCTCTGTAGATCTATTCTGCATAAATTTTTTTTTTTAAAGTGATTTTATATAGTTTATCATGAGACACTTTTAAATGTCTTGTCTCATCCTAAATGTAACATATTTTATAATTTAAAATTATTAATTTTCAATTATTATGCTTAATTATGGATTGTTATGCTTAAATATTTGTCAATCACAGCAAACGTCATGTTAAGTAAAACTTTAATTTTGGATCAACTCTATCCACAAGGGCATGTGATACACGTATTTTAGAAATATGGTAAATCATGAATAAAAAGATAATTTTCCACAATTTGTAAGTAATACTATGCTTTTACTTTTTGATCATAACATTTTTTTTCAATTTAAAAAGATGACAATATGATTTTAAAGTCGAAATAAGACATTTAAAAAATGCCTTGTAGTAAGATATTTATCATTCTACATTTTTTTAAAAAAATCTGATCTACTTGTATGAAATTTTACTGTCTTTAACTTTTCGCAAAATCATCTTACCAACCAATTTTTAAAATGTCCAACATTTTTGCAAATTTGAAATTAACGGTTGAAGGATAAAATGAAAAATCTTATGAAAATCTTATTTAAATAGGTGCAAACTAAGAAAAAGCAACAAAACTAGAAAAAAAAAAAATACCAGATTTGATATTTTCATGAACAAAATAAAGAAAAAAAAATTCAAATTACAGAAAAATTTGGTATAATTTATTTAAGATTGCAAATATGAACTAGAATAAGCAATAAATTTTAATAAATTAGGAAAATTCTAGTTGGAAAAGTAAATATATATTCCTAAATACATTGTCAAATAGTTGTTAACATTAACAAATTTTTTGAAAACTGTCACCTAAAGGAAAACATGTTCATGTCTACTATAATAGGGAATGAGCAAAAACCATAACGAAAGTATCAAAGAAAAAACATTTGATCTTTTGATTGAGTACTAATTTGGGCAGTTCAAAAAGTACGTTAATTGTCAGTTAGCAAAATTGGAAAATTTTCAAAAAGTATTTTTTTAAAAAATTTAAAAATTTGATAATGACTAGCAAATAATAGAAGATTCTTACATAATTGAAAATTTTTTTCAACTATAATAGTTAAATATGTTAATAACCTTTGATTTTCTTTGAATGTATCTTAGCCACACATTTTTCATAAGACCATCGGTGTTAGCAGGTTAAGTTAACTACAATTACTTTTTATTTCTCCACTAACTCCATCCTCTCTGCACATTGATCAATCTTCTCCCTACTTGCCATTCCTAGTAAAACCATATTTTTTTCTACTAATCTTTCCTTCATCTTGTTCTTTCTTTCCCTCTCCTCCCCCTCTGTAGTCTTTTTTATTTTAAAGAAGACCATATGCACTACCATATCTCTACAAGTTACCACTCCTAGAATGAAGCCATCAAGCCATTCAGTATTAAGCTCCTATGAGTTTGACATTGACTGAAACAGAGGGTCGGCCGCAACATAAGGAACTAGATTAATGGAATTATTACTTACAAATTATTTATACCTTCATAGTTCATACTACAAGGATCCCTCATATGGGATGGCAGTGATATTGAAATTAAACATACAACTTCCTCACTACTATGCATAAGCTTTGAAAAGGGAAGGTGGGGTTACAGGCTGGGGGAAAAGATTAATATGGTCATGAAGTATGAGAGTTTGATATTTGTATCATTGAAAGAGGGAAAAAAATATTAAATAGTTAAAATTTTCTTCACTCTATTCCACAACAATGAGTTAATTTTCTCAATTTTATATACATTTTCCCTTATTATACCTCCTCCAACGTGATTGACGATGAGTTGATGACAATGCTACTAGATAGAAAAATATGAGTAATGTAATTTTTTAACAAAAAGGCACTCCTGATTTGCTGTATGAAGTGCCACAGGTAGAATTACGGTGAAGTTGAATTTAGAGGTTATGTTGAGCCTATGCATCCTAAAAGATTACTAGGATTATTGTTTAGAACTCAAGAAGAGATTTGGGATTTCTTTGAAAAATTATTTTGGGACACTTATGATTTTAAACAAGCTAGATGGACCTTAGGATATCCGACTCATTGAGAGTAAACTTCTTATATCACTGCTCATGATCAAGATCATTTTAGGAGTCTTATGATCACCCACCTCACTCTTTTGTGATTCCTTTTTGGTGTGATTATTATGAATCTTCTTATCATAATGTTCATAATTGACTGTATCATGATTATGTTGATGCCACATATGCAAGTCTTGGAAAGACGGTACATGAATTAATAGATAAAATAATAGATACTATGAAGGAGAGAATTGCTGAATATTCTCACTGTTTTGATCAGAGTAGACAAAATAATAATTTGCATGGGTCTTTAGGATCTCTTGAACCTACAATAAATTTTTAAGACGATTTTGAGTCTTCCATCCAATCTAGGCTTAACTTACATGATGATATATGTTTGCCTCACCTAGAGTAAGAGAATAACTTTCGTATGTCTTTATCCCATGACTTTGCATCGAAAATATGCACACTTAGGGATGTCATCGAAGATGTCCTAGATTCTACCAACCCACTTACCCGTTTTAGTCACTCTTCTGAGTTTGAGGGGGGTGAAGAATTTCAAAGTTCTAGTGAGTTCGATTAGTATCATGACCTCAATGGATTAGAAGACATTTGTATACAGAAGTCATGTGAGGGGGTGGTTGTGCACACTAATTTGGAATTTGACGATGGTCATTTCTTTGTGAAATTTGAGTCTTTTTCATGTGGGTTAGATGTTAATTAGGGTATGGATGTGGATGTTTGTGTTGAATATGAATCCTTTTCTTTTGACCCTTTCATAAATGGCCATCTCTTTGAGTCTGATGAACCTCTATTTTGTACTATTTTTAGCCCCTATTTGACCCATTTTCCCCCCCCGTTTTCACGTTTAATTGTGTTAAGGAAGGGTCAAATCGGCCTCCTTTTGCATACTTTTAACTCATATAACATCTTTCGATATTTTCAGGAACTCTATTGAAGAAACAGAAAGATGAACAGCATTTAGCAGAAAGGAGTGCCAAGAAGACGAGAAAAGCAACGAAAAAGCGTCGCACGGAAGCCTCGGAGAATCGGACACACGCGACACGGAAAAAACCGCGACAACCCGACAAACCCGAACCGGCGCCACGTGGCATGGCCTAGCCGTGCCACGCGGCACGACCGTGCCACATGGCACGGTGTGGCCGTGCCACGTGGCACGACCATGCCACATGGCACGGCCTGGCCGTGCTGTGTGGCATGGTTGTCCTTTTTGCCGGGTCCCGCGTTTTCGTCCGGCAGAAATTTGGCACGGGGCCCCCGTGCCGTCTGGCACAACCGTGCCACTTTAGTTGTCGCTGTTTTATCGTGTTTTGGGATTGTAATTTCGGGTTTTTTTTTCATTCTACCTTTTCTTCTCTCTCGTTTTAGGCGATTTCTAGGGCTCTTAGGTTTTGCTTATTGTGCTATTGAATTCAAGCTTTGGATCAAAATTTGTTGACGCTTTCGATTGAATATTGTTGCAGATTGTTCAGGATACACCTTTCTACCCCTTTTCTTTCGTTTTAGTTCAAGTTCTATATTCCTTGACATGTTATTGTTCTTGATTGAGATGTTGTTTGAAAACATGTTTAGCGGCTAAATTCCTTAATCTTGGATTGGGCGTAGCCCCTGTGATGTAAATTGGATTGTTAATTCTAGGTTTTTGTGAATTACGCCATAGTATAATTGAACTCTCACTTAGCATGCCAGGTGTTCGATGAATTGCCTGAGAGGGTTTCATTCATGTTCTTAATTAGAGTTTAGGAGACTAACGAAGTTAGGTCCTTTACTTAGAGTAGCTTTGTGAGCAATTGAATTACTTGACACGAAAGTAGTTGGGGGTGCAATTGGGAATTTAAATTACATGATCTTGTGCTCTTGTTATTCTAGTTTCACGAAAGTCGACAACTAGGTTAGTCTGATCAGTCTAATGACCTTCGAAAGTAGGCGTAGATGCTTTAAACTGGTAATAATTCCATTTCAATTATCTTACAGGCAGATTCACACGACCTAGTGTATTTTCCAATGAACGTCATAGTGCGGTGTACCCCAATCCAGGATTTTCTTCTCATTATTGTCTTAGACCAAATAAAGTTAGAATTAGTTAAACCAATTTCACTCGACAACTGCCTAGCTTGAGTTAGTCCAATTAGTTCTAGTAGTTGAAACCAAGTTCCCTGTGGATTCGACCCGTACTTGCCGGTTGCTAGCTACAGCTACGCCGTGCACTTGCGGTTAAGTAAAACTGCTAACATGTTTTTGGCGCCGTTGTCGGGGAGCTTGCGCCTTTCAATATTAGAACCGATTAGCGTACTCTAGACTAGGATTTTTCTTTTTCTTTTCATCCCTTCATTGTTTCCCTTCTCCCCTTCATTGTGCTTGAAACTGTTTTACGCCTTGGTAGTGTTGGTTTTGTATGCGCAGGCGTAGTCAAAGGGATCAACCACTTGCCCCTTTTGACCCTGAAATCGAAGCCATTGCTCGACGGCAAAGCGGTGAAAGGAGAAGGCACCAAGCACAAATACAGATGGCTGAGCAAAGCCAAAGAGTGCTGCGAGATTATGCCTTGCCACAAGCATCGGGCGTAACCTCCTCCATCGTTAGCCCCGCCATCGAGGCTAACAACTTCGAGCTCAGCCCCGCACTGATCACATTCGTGGAGAGGGAGCAATTCAGCGGGCACCCCTCGGAGAACCCCAACGTGCACCTTCGCAGGTTCTTAGCGAAGTGTGATACCATCAAGCTACATGGGGTGTCTACTGATGCAATCCGGCTGCGGCTCTTCCCATTCTCACTGCGGGATAGAGCCAGTGACTGGCTTCAGAACGAGGAGCCCAACTCGTTCACCACGTGGGAAGTACTCTCCAAAGCATTCCTCAGCAAGTACTTCCCACCTGGCAAGACTGCCGAGCTGAGGACAGACATCACCTCCTTTGCCCAGCAGGATGGTGAGTCTCTATATGAGGCGTGGGAGAGATTCAAGGACCTCCAGCGCCAGTGCCCCCACCATGGAGTTCCCAACTGGCTCCTAATCCAAACCTTCTACAATGGATTAGAGCGGTCGGTGAAGATTTCAGTTGATGCTGCAGCAGGGGGTGCTCTTATGGGCAAATCTATCGAAGCAGCAAAGGCGTTGTTGGAAGAGATGGCTTCCAACAACTATCATTGGTCGAGTGAGAAGGCCACCCCCAAGAGGGGCGGTGGCAGGCATGAGATTGACGCTGTGACGCTCCTAGCGAGCAGGGTGGATGCCCTTGCACAGCGCCTGGAGAAAGTGACCACCTCGTCAGCTACTTCTGTGGGGTCGTCCATGGGGATCTATGCTGTTTGTGAGGCCTGCGGTGTACAGGGCCATACTGCCGTTGAGGGCTACAATGCCCCTTCTAGCATTGAGCACGTCAACGCCTATCATACCTACACCCAACCTCCTCAAAATACCCCCCACCCCACCTCCTACAACCAGGGTTGGAATACTCGTCCGAACCCCCTCTATAAAAACCCCAACCCTCACCCTCAGAACCCCAACCAGCCACCTGGTTTCCACCACCGAGCCCCCTACACTCCACCTCCTCCACCTCCTGAACCCACATCTCACCTGGAGAGCCTTATGGAGCACTTCATAGCGACCCAGACTACGACAAATGAGACTCTCAAAGAAAATATTCAGGTATTGACCTCCAGAGTGGATTCCATGGCCGCCCATCAGAAAACCATGGATACACAGATTGCCCAAATTACTCAGCAGGTGAGCCACCTGTCCAGATCTCAGGGGCAACTTCCGGGTCAGACCGAGGTCAACCCCCGCCGCCAAGTCAATGCCATCTCTACTGTGGGCGCGGGGTTAGAAGAGAGCCCAGTGATGGTTCTCCAGGAGGTAGTTCCGGTTTCTGCTTCTGCCGGAACTGAGGGAAAGGAGAAAAATGAGGGTCTGAGCCTTATTGAGGAAACCCGCCATCAACCCATTGATCGCACTTACCACCCTCGAGTGTCTTTCCCCTCAACGACTGGCATGGTCTGAGCTCGTTCAGCTTGAACCTAGATTCGAGCGATTTCTGGAAATCCTACGCCGAATCTATGCCAGTAGCCCCTTCTTGGAAACGCTCCAGAGTGCCCCTGCGCAATGGAAATTTTGACAAGAGCTCCTGTCCAAGAAGGGAGCATCTAGGGAGGCTTCTATAGCTTCCATTGGCGGCTCCTGCAGTGCGTTCTTGCAAAGGCGGTCGCCATCCAAGCTGCAGGATCCTGGCAGCTTCTCCATCCCTTGCTGTATAGGGGATGTGCAGATTGAGAGAGCTCTCTGCGATCTGGGCGCTAGTGTGAGTATCATGCTGCTCTCTCTCTGCAAGAAGCTGCGATTATGGGACCCCACACTCACCAGCATCACTATTCAGCTCGCGGACTGCTCCATCAGGCGTCCTGTGGGCATCCTGGAGGACGTTCCGGTCCAGGTGGGGAATTTTCTGATCCCGTGTGACTTTATCGTCCTTGATATGGACGATGCCTTTCCGCCCCCCTTCATCTTGGGTCGCCCCTTTCTCGCGACCGCAGGGGCCGTGATTGATGTGCAGATGGGCACCATGTCCTTCACCGCCTGTGGCGAGCGGGTGGATTTTCAATTTTTACCACCCATACCACCTCCCGTCCCAGGTGCACACTCTGCGCTTACGGCCCCGACCGTCTCCACTCCTCCAGCTGTCGTAAGAGTGGAACTTCATGACTGGGGTGGCGGATCCCATCTGCGACCGCCTGCTCTGCTTCCCCGACCCCCACCGCCCACTACTGCTACTGGCGGGCCTCCTCAGGCGATACTGATGCCTGACTTTAGTCATGGGGAAGTGCTGGCTCACTCGTCATTTCCTTCTTCCATCCCCACACCTCCCTACATTACACGAGCATCATATTCCTGAGGTAACGGTCAAGCTTAGGACCTAAAACAAGCGCTTCTTGGGAGGCAACCCAAGGTATTTATAGTTCTTTTTTAAATAAAAAAAAAAAAAAGCGAGTGTGTGTGTGTGTGTCACCCACCCTTTTCCCCCCTTTCCCTCCCCTTGTTTCTTTTCTACGTCCTTTTCATTGAGGACAATGAAAATCTCAAGCATGGGGGTGTGAGCTCGTCGCTTTCTGGTAACATTGTGGGGGTAGGTGATGATATCACTTGCATTTGCATCATTTAGATAGGATTTCATGTCATGCACCTTGTTGTTTTTGCCTTTTTATTTTATTCGAGCATATAGTTTAGAGCATATAGGATTAGCTTTTGCATTCAAAAGGAGAAATGATCGAGTCGGGCATTCGTATGCTTCTCAGGTACCATCTCTTACCCTTCTCTTCATTATCCTTTATAACTTTATTGCTTTAGTAGTTAGTTTTATTGCTTGAAAAAAAAAAAAATTTACAGTTTGCGAAAACCCATCTTGTGATGAGATTGAAAGGGGTGATGATTGATTGATCATGTTGGGTTGTGTGTTGAGGCGTAACTTGTCTTGGTGTGAGTTTTTGGGCAAATTGTGTTTGTTTTGTCATCTGTAGTTTCTTCGCCCTGTGTTGCATGCTAGCTACCCCAGAGATTCATGTGGCTTGACTTGACTAACCTTGATGAATGGGACATACCCCAGAGTAAGTCACTTGACTGTGGTAGGTTTACCCGTGAGATTTTGAGCCTAATGACTATTCATTACATATAGTCTCCATTTCCCTTCATGTGTGACTCCTCCATGATGCATCTCCAGAACTTGGTCTTGTTCTCCTTAAAACTGCATTTAGCAATTACATGTGCCGACATGATTGAGGCGATCTTTATTCATGTAGCCACATTAGCCAGAAAGCCACCCGTTGTTGCATGTTGTCCCTTTGCTAGCCCTTTGAGCCTTTCCCCCAGTCGTTGTTGTTGCACCACATTAATTACACGCTTGACCTGTGTATACTTCCTTCATCCTTGTCAAGATGTCTAGTGGGGCGATACTTCCACAATGTAGTTGGGCATGTTTGGGGCATTTGATCATTCACTGCGGGCATAATACTAGTGGCTCGTTTTGGGAAAATTGTGAATTAATTTTTGTACTTCCAACGCTATCCAATGTGCATCCTTTTTTTTGCTTCTAAAAAAAAAAAAAAAATGAAATGAGGAGTTGCAAATAAAACGGGTAGCATGGAAGCTTTTTGCAATAAGCTTGTTGTTTTCTCCTTGAGGTTTTTGCGAGCTTTGCCACTCAATTCGTAAGTTGGTGTGAAGTTGTATCTATAATGCTGAATTGTGGAAGTGTTCCTGCTCACTAGTCTTTGACTAATAGCTCCACTTTCCCAAATTATTCCACTTCTCACCTTTGACCTTAGCCCCATTACATCCCTATTGCAAGCCCTCATGATTGACACATTGCATATTGCATTCTTGTGGTGGAGAGTAGAGAACTTTACCAAGCATATGGTAGTTGCCTGATTGGTTGGAGTATTGAGCGTCCCCTTGTTACATATTTCAAACACATTGAGGGGAGTGCTCCACTTTGCCCTAAAGTGAGGTCCTACCAGTCCTGCTTACTCACCATTTGTTAAGGAAGGTTATGTCTTACTATGTGCTTCAATATTTGGGGTATGTTGTGTGTTTCATATGGGCAAGATGACTCATGGGTGACATTGCATACATTTTCATTGAGATTATCTGCCGCACCTTGACTGGACTACCTTCTATGCATGATTAGCGTGATTCATCGGCATCCATCCTCTCCCTTGAAGAGGGTGTGTTTAGAGGTCCACCATCCTCCCTGATTTTTCATAGCATAGTCTTGCTTGAGGACAAGCAAGAGATAAGTATGGGGGTGTGATGAACCTCTATTTTGTACTATTTTTAGCCCCTATTTGACCCATTCCCCCCCCCGTTTTCACGTTTAATTGTGTTAAGGAATGGTCAAATCGGCCTCCTTTTGCATACTTTTAACTCATATAACATCTTTCGATATTTTCAGGAACTCTATTGAAGAGACAGAAAGATGAACAGCATTTAGCAGAAAGGAGTGCCAAGAAGGCGAGAAAAGCTACGAAAAAGCGTCGCACGGAAGCCTCGGAGAATCAGACACACGCGACAAGGAAAAAACCGCGACAACCCGACAAACCCGAACCGGCGCCACGTGGCATGGCCTAGCCGTGCCACGTGCCACATGGCACGGTGTGGCCGTGCTGTGTGGCATGGTTGTCCTTTTTGCCGGGTCCCGCGTTTTCGTCCGGCAGAAATTTGGCACGGGGCCCCCGTGCCGTCTGGCACGACCGTGCCACTTTAGTTGTCGCTGTTTTATCGTGTTTTGGGATTGTAATTCCGGGGTTTTTCATTCTACCTTTTCTTCTCTCTCGTTTTAGGCGATTTCTAGGGCTCTTAGGTTTTGCTCATTGTGCTATTGAATTCAAGCTTTGGATCAAAATTTGTTGACGCTTTCGATTGAATATTGTTGCAGATTGTTCAGGGTACACCTTTCTACCCTTTTTTTTCGTTTTAGTTCAAGTTCTATATTCCTTGACATGTTATTGTTCTTGATTGAGATGTTGTTTGAAAACATGTTTAGCGGCTAAATTCCTTAATCTTGGATTGGGCGTAGCCGCTGTGATGTAAATTCGATTGTTAATTCTAGGTTTTTGTGAATTACGCCAGAGTATAATTGAACTCTCACTTAGCATGCCAGGTGTTCGATGAATTGCCTGAGAGGGTTTTATTCATGTTCTTAATTAGGGTTTAGGAGACTAACGAAAGTTAGGTCCTTTACTTAGAGTAACTTTGTGAGCAATTGAATTACTTGACACGAAAGTAGTTGGGGGTGCAATTGGGAATTTAAATTACATGATCTTGTGGTCTTGTTATTCTAGTTTCACGGAAGTCGACAACTAGGTTAGCCTGATCAGTCTAATGACCTTCGAAAGTAGGCGTAGATGCTTTAAACCGGTAATAATTCCATTTCAATTATCTTACAGGCAGATTCACACGACCTAGTGTATTTTCCAATGAACGTCATAGTGCGGTGAACCCCAATCCAGGATTTTCTTCTCATTATTGTCTTAGACCAAATAGAGTTAGAATTAGTTAAACCAACTTCACTCGACAACTGCCTAGCTTGAGTTAGTCCAATTAGTTCTAGTAGTTGAAACCAAGTTCCCTGTGGATTCGACCCGTACTTGCCGGTTGCTAGCTACAGCTACGCCGTGCACTTGCGGTTAAGTAAAACTGCTAACAAGTTTTTGGCGCCGTTGCCGGGGAGCTTGCGCCTTTCAATATTAGAACCGATTAGCGTACTCTAGACTAGGCTTTTTCTTTTTCTTTTCATCCCTTCATTGTTTCCCTTCTCCCCTTCATTGTGCTTGAAACTGTTTTACGCCTTGGTAGTGTTGGTTTTGTATGCGCAGGCGTAGTCAAAGGGATCAACCACTTGCCCCTTTTGACCCTGAAATCGAAGCCACTGCTCGACGGCAAAGCGGTGAAAGGAGAAGGCACCAAGCACAAATACAGATGGCCGAGCAAAGCCAAAGAGTGCTGCGAGATTATGCCTTGCCACAAGCATCGGGCGTAACCTCCTCCATCGTTAGCCCCGCCATCGAGGCTAACAACTTCGAGCTCAGCCCCGCACTGATCACATTCGTGGAGAGGGAGCAATTCAGCGGGCACCCCTCGGAGAACCCCAACGTGCACCTTCGCAGGTTCTTAGCGAAGTGTGATACCATCAAGCTAAATGGGGTGTCTACTGATGCAATCCGGCTGCGGCTCTTCCCATTCTCACTGCGGGATAGAGCCAGTGACTGGCTTCAGAACGAGGAGCCCAACTCGTTCACCACGTGGGAAGTACTCTCCAAAGCATTCCTCAGCAAGTACTTCCCACCTGGCAAGACTGCCAAGCTGAGGACAGACATCACCTCCTTTGCCCAGCAGGATGGTGAGTCTCTATATGAGGCGTGGGAGAGATTCAAGGACCTCCAGCGCCAGTGCCCCCACCATGGAGTTCCCGACTGGCTCCTAATCCAAACCTTCTACAATGGATTAGAGCGGTCGGTGAAGATTTCAGTTGATGCTGCAGCAGGGGGTGCTCTTATGGGCAAATCTATCGAAGCAGCAAAGGCGTTGTTGGAAGAGATGGCTTCCAACAACTATCATTGGTCGAGTGAGAAGGCCACCCCCAAGAGGGGCGGTGGCAGGCATGAGATTGACGCTGTGACGCTCCTAGCGAGCAGGGTGGACGCCCTTGCACAGCGCCTGGAGAAAGTGACCACCTCGTCAGCTACTTCTGTGGGGTCGTCCATGGGGATCTATGCTGTTTGTGAGGCCTGCGGTGTACAGGGCCATACTGCCGTTGAGTGCTACAATGCCCCTTCTAGCATTGAGCACGTCAACGCCTATCATACCTACACCCAACCTCCTCAAAATAACCCCCACCCCACCTCCTACAACCAGGGTTGGAATACTCGTCCGAACCCCCTCTATAAAAACCCCAACCCTCACCCTCAGAACCCCAACCAGCCACCTGGTTTCCACCACCGAGCCCCCTACACTCCACCTCCTCCACCTCCTGAACCCACATCTCACCTGGAGAGACTTATGGAGCGCTTCATAGCAACCCAGACTACGACAAATGAGACTCTCAAAGAAAATATTCAGGTATTGACCTCCAGAGTGGATTCCATGGCCGCCCATCAGAAAACCATGGATACACAGATTGCCCAAATTGCTCAGCAGGTGAGCCACCTGTCCAGATCTCAGGGGCAACTTCCGGGTCAGACCGAGGTCAACCCCCGCCGCCAAGTCAATGCCATATCTACTGTGGGCGCGGGGTTAGAAGAGAGCCCAGTGATGGTTCTCCAGGAGGTAGTTCCGGTTTCTGCTTCTGCCGGAACTGAGGGAAAGGAGAAAAATGAGGGTCTGAGCCCTATTGAGGAAACCCGCCATCAACCCATTGATCGCACTTACCACCCTCGAGTGCCTTTCCCTCAACGACTGGCATGGTCTGAGCTCGTTCAGCTTGAACCTAGATTCGAGCGATTTCTGGAAATCCTACGCCGAATCTATGCCAGTAGCCCCTTCTTGGAAACGCTCCAGAGTGCCCCTGCGCAATGGAAATTTTTACGAGAGCTCCTGTCCAAGAAGGGAGCATCTAGGGAGGCTTCTATAGCTTCCATTGGCGGCTCCTGCAGTGCGCTCTTGCAAAGGCGGTCGCCATCCAAGCTGCAGGATCCTGGCAGCTTCTCCATCCCTTGCTGTATAGGGGATGTGCAGATTGAGAGAGCTCTCTGCGATCTGGGCGCTAGTGTGAGTATCATGCCGCTCTCTCTCTGCAAGAAGCTGCGATTATGGGACCCCACACCCACCAGCATCACTATTCAGCTCGCGGACTGCTCCATCAGGCGTCCTGTGGGCATCCTGGAGGACGTTCCGGTCCAGGTGGGGAATTTTCTGGTCCCGTGTGACTTTATCGTCCTTGATATGGACGATGCCTTTCCGCCCCCTTCATCTTGGGTCGCCCCTTTCTCGCGACTGCAGGGGCTGTGATTGATGTGCAGATGGGCACCATGTCCTTCACCGTCTGTGGCGAGCGGGTGGATTTTCAATTTTTACCACCCATACCACCTCCCGCCCCAGGTGCACACTCTGCGCTTGCGGCCCCGACCGTCTCCACTCCTCCAGCTGTCGTAAGAGTGGAACTTCATGACTGGGGTGGCGGATCCCATCTGCGGCCGCCTGCTCTGCCTCCCCGACCCCCACCGCCCACTACTGCTACTGGCGGGCCTCCTCAGGCGATACTGATGCCTGACTTTAGCCATGGGGAAGTGCTGGCTCACTCGTCATTTCCTTCTTCCATCCCCACACCTCCCTACATCACACGAGCATCATATTCCTGAGGTAACGGTCAAGCTTAGGACCTAAAACAAGCGCTTCTTGGGAGGCAACCCAAGGTATTTATAGTTCTTAAAAAAAAAAAAAAAGCGAGTGTGTGTGTGTGTGTCACCCACCCTTTTCCCCCCTTTCCCTCCCCTTGTTTCTTTTCTGCGTCCTTTTCATTGAGGACAATGAAAATCTCAAGCATGGGGGTGTGAGCTCGTCGCTTTCTGGTAACATTGTGGGGGTAGGTGATGATATCACTTGCATTTGCATCATTTAGATAGGATTTCATGTCATGCACTTTGTTGTTTTTGCCTTTTTATTTTATTCGAGCATATAGTTTAGAGCATATAGGATTAGCTTTTGCATTCAAAAGGAGAAATGATCGAGTCGGGCATTCGTAAGCTTCTCAGGTACCATCTCTTACCCTTCTCTTCATTATCCTTTATAACTTTATTGCTTTAGTAGTTAGTTTTATTGCTTTGAAAAAAAAAAAAATTTACAGTTTGCGAAAACCCCTCTTGTGATGAGATTGAAAGGGGTGATGATTGATTGATCATGTTGGGTTGTGTGTTGAGGCGTAACTTGTCTTGGTGTGAGTTTTTGGGCAAATTGTGTTTGTTTTGTCATCTGTAGTTTCTTTGCCCTGTGTTGCATGCTAGCTACCCCTGAGATTCATGTGGCTTGACTTGACTAACCTTGATGAATGGGACATACCCCAGAGTAAGTCACTTGACTGTGGTAGGTTTACCCGTGAGATTTTGAGCCTAATGACTATTCATTACATATAGTCTCCATTTCCCTTCATGTGTGACTCCTCCATGATGCATCTCTAGAACTTGGTCTTGTTCTCCTTGAAACTGCATTTAGCAATTACATGTGCCGACATGATTGAGGCGATCTTTATTCATGTAGCCACATTAGCCAGAAAGCCACCCGTTGTTGCATGCTGTCCCTTTGCCAGCCCTTTGAGCCTTTCCCCCAGTCGTTGTTGTTGCACCACATTAATTACACGCTTGACCTGTGTATACTTCCTTCATCCTTGTCAAGGTGTCTAGTGGGGCGATACTTCCACAATGTAGTTGGGCATGTTTGGGGCATTTGATCATTCACTGCGGGCATAATACTAGTGGCTCGTTTTGGGAAAATTGCGAATTAATTTTTGTACTTCCAACGCTATCCAATGTGCATCCTTTTTTTTGCTTCTCAAAAAAAAAAAAGAAAATGAAATGAGAAGTTGCAAATAAAACGGGTAGCATGGAAGCTTTTTGCAATAAGTTTGTTGTTTTCTCCTTGAGGTTTTTGCGAGCTTTGCCACTCAATTCGTAAGTTGGTGTGAAGTTGTATCTATAATGCTGAATTGTGGAAGTGTTCCTGCTCCCTAGTCTTTGACTAATAGCTCCACTTTCCCAAATTATTCCACTTCTCACCTTTGACCTTAGCCCCATTACATCCCTATTGCAAGCCCTCATGATTGACACATTGCATATTGCATTCTCGTGGTGGAGAGTAGAGAACTTTACCAAGCATATGGTAGTTGCCTGATTGGTTGGAGTATTGAGCGTACCCTTGTTACATATTTCAAACACATTGAGGGGAGTGCTACACTTTGCCCTAAAGTGAGGTCCTACCAGTCCTGCTTACTCACCATTTGTTAAGGAAGGTTATGTCTTACTATGTGCTTCAATATTTGGGGTATGTTGTGTGTTTCATATGGGCAAGATGATTCATGGGTGACATTGCATACATTTTCATTGAGATTATCTGCCGCACCTTGACTGGACTACCTTCTATGCATGATTAGCGTGATTCATCGGCATCCATCCTTTCCCTTGAAGAGGGTGTGTTTAGAGGTCCACCATCCTCCCTGATTTTTCATAGCATAGTCTTGCTTGAGGACAAGCAAGAGATAAGCATGGGGGTGTGATGAACCTCTATTTTGTACTATTTTTAGCCCCTATTTGACCCATTTCCCCCCCGTTTTCACGTTTAATTGTGTTAAGGAAGGGTCAAATCGGCCTCCTTTTGCATACTTTTAACTCATATAACATCTTTCGATATTTTCAGGAACTCTATTGAAGAAACAGAAAGATGAACAGCATTTAGCAGAAAGGAGTGCCAAGAAGGCGAGAAAAGCTACGAAAAAGCGTCGCACGGAAGCCTCGGAGAATCGGACACACGCGACAAGGAAAAAACCGCGACAACCCGACAAACCCGAACCGGCGCCACGTGGCATGGCCTAGCCGTGCCACGCGGCACGACCGTGCCACATGGCACGGTGTGGCCGTGCCACGTGGCACGACCGTGCCACATGGCACGGCTTGGCCGTGCTGTGTGGCATGGTTGCCTTTTTTTGCCGGGTCCCGCGTTTTCGTCTGGCAGAAATTTGGCACGGGGCCCCCGTGCCGTCTGGCACGACCGTGCCACTTTAGTTGTCGCTGTTTTATCGTGTTTTGGGATTGTAATTCGGGGTTAATTTCATTCTACCTTTTCTTCTCTCTCGTTTAGGCGATTTCTAGGCTCTTAGGTTTTGCTTATTGTGCTATTGAATTCAAGCTTTGGATCAAAATTTGTTGACGCTTTCGATTGAATATTGTTGCAGATTGTTCAGGGTACACCTTTCTACCCCTTTTCTTTCGTTTTAGTTCAAGTTCTATATTCCTTGACATGTTATTGTTCTTGATTGAGATGTTGTTTGAAAACATGTTTAGCGGCTAAATTCCTTAATCTTGGATTGGGCGTAGCCCCTGTGATGTAAATTGGATTGTTAATTCTAGGTTTTTGTGAATTACGCCAGAGTATAATTGAACTCTCACTTAGCATGCCAGGTGTTCGATGAATTGCCTGAGAGGGTTTCATTCATGTTCTTAATTAGAGTTTAGGAGACTAACGAAAGTTAGGTCCTTTACTTAGAGTAGCTTTGTGAGCAATTGAATTACTTGACACGAAAGTAGTTGGGGGTGCAATTGGGAATTTAAATTACATGATCTTGTGGTCTTGTTATTCTAGTTTCACGAAAGTCGACAACTAGGTTAGTCTGATCAGTCTAATGACCTTCGAAAGTAGGCGTAGATGCTTTAAACCGGTAATAATTCCATTTCAATTATCTTACAGGCAGATTCACACGACCTAGTGTATTTTCCAATGAACGTCATAGTGCGGTGAACCCCAATCCAGGATTTTCTTCTCATTATTGTCTTAGACCAAATAGAGTTAGAATTAGATAAACCAACTTCACTCGACAACTGCCTAGCTTGAGTTAGTCCAATTAGTTCTAGTAGTTGAAACCAAGTTCCCTGTGGATTCGACCCGTACTTGCCGGTTGCTAGCTACAGCTACGCCGTGCACTTGCGGTTAAGTAAAACTGCTAACAGTTACAAAGTTGAAAAGGATAAGCAACAATACATCAGTTGGACAACAATCCAACTATTTCCCATCACGTATCAGTAGCAAGAAGATATCATATAAGTCGTGGGAATGAAGGGGTTCTCTGGTCGCTACAGCTGCCTGACTGCCTCCAATCTTGAGTTAAAAATTTGAATCTCATGTCGCACAACCATCAGATTATGTTTCCATGGTTATAATACCCTCCTAGAAAGACCAGCAAGTGGCACATCTACAATCTGCAGAGCCCTGATCCTCAAGACCTCCACACATATCTCCGTCCAACAAACCAAGTTCCACGATAAAAGCAAGTCAGCTAATTGACTCAACTTAATTTCGCAGAAACAATGAAATCATGGGCTGTATCCTAAAGCCTAAATCATCAAGCGTCACTCAGAATAAACCAGGCATGTCCAACAGATGTCAGTCGCAGTAGCTAATTCACATCGAGAAGAAATTATAGGGGCCAGCAACATGAGGTAACTAGAACCAGTTATCTGTAAGTCATTCATGGGCCCGCACAGAAATGGGTTTTCGTCTTACTACTACACAGAACAAGAATCACAAATAACATAAATATCTATATGAAAATTTGATGATGAAGAAGAGGGGGATGAAAGACGGGAAACTACCTAACTTTGATTTTCGAGACCTTCATGGTATCTTCAGCCAATGCCATCCCATTGAGGCCTTTCACGAAAGTTATAATCAACGCTACAGCAGTGATTTGAGCTAATCCCAATCTCAATGTATAAATCCACTTTTCTCTTGTAATCACCTTTTCGTCCCCAATTTTGCGGGTTCAGAAGAATAGGAAATCTTCTTTATCCACGAAGGAGAGAAGCTCATGAACCAGGACAGCTGTCCAACTGAGGTACCTCACTTGGGACCGAGTTTGATTGAGGAAGAGCAATCTCACTACTATGAACCAATGCAGGAGCAATTGCCAGAACAACGACATTCAGTAGACAGCCTATAGATATCTAAACTACTCTGAAATTCCTTCTCTTCCACTCTTAACTTTTATCTCACAAATCTTAATCTAGAGGTAGATATCATGAAGTTCAACTTTTAATGTAGTAATCCTCACTAAATATGTTGGAAAGATTGTCCTGTACGGCGGTACCCAGTTCGATGGGTAAAATTTAATCAACTAGCATCCTTATTCTCATCAACAAAGCAAGATCTACTGATGCTAGGCAGAGCAAGAGATAGGATTTGGTTACACATTAGGGACCCCAGACAGCTATAAGTTATTGTCCATCTTCATCCATTGAAAGACTTAAAACTCTACCACCCACCTAATATATGAGAGGCATAACAAACAATGAAAATAGATATATATACATGGGTTAAACTCTGACCAGACAAGGCTCACAGGTGTGTTCAAAAATTCTCGAGCATCCAGCCAACAGGTATATATTCCTATTTCATTCTCCACACTCAGCTCTGCTATAAATGTACTTTGCATCGACAATTGTAATACATACAATAGGTATACATTCCTATGCCCAAGGCAGAATACAAATCCAAAAAGTAAGCGGAAGGGTCAACATAAATGAGCAATTCTAAGCCAAATATGCACTGCATTGCAAGTCCCTCCACAAGATGCATCTTTAGTCTGACTTGAAAGATCAATCCTAGCGAAAAACCAGGGGCCGGGAGGGGGGGGGGGTAAACATCCACATGCACGACACACTTCCACGGCTATAATGGATGGTGCAAGAACAACAAACGAACAGCCAATGTGGATCCCAATTCCCACCTGTCTAAGCAAGGTCGGAGTGTGTTTTCCGGGGGGGGGGGGGGGGGGGCTTCGCCCCTCCAAGGAAAGAAGTTAATCCCGAGAGATGCCTACGATGATGCACACAATGAGACATTACGAAAGATTTTTTGCTTTTTTTCCCTTTAAAGGTTGGCACTTGGCACTAATCTGATAATATGAAGGCAATCATCTCAGGTTATTAGTATGTCCAGTAGCAGCATCCAAACCATCCACCAATACAACTAACCCATTAACAAGCATCGCTAAAACTGCAATTCATCCCATGTAAATCATTAATCATTGCTCTAAATTCTGATCATCTAACAAGAACGTGCAAGCTACCAATTCAAGAAACTCAAATTAAAAACTTAAAAGAAACCAACACCAGTCACAAACCACCGAATTGAAAGAAGAAAAGCTGAAACTTTCAGGGAGGAACTCACTGGACCAAAACACGAGACCATCCTTAGACAAAAATTAGGGTTAATTGTTTTTCCAAAACCCTTATTTTTCCATCATCATCCACTACAAACAAACCCTCCAACCCAGATCATATCAACAATCAAAATCAAAAATTAGTAAGGCGAATTACTCAGATGAGTCAGAAGATGAAGAGGGCGCAAGCTGCTTAGCCCGGAGTTGTTCGAGGGCTTTCTGATAAGCCCACGTTTCGAGGGTCAAGTCGGGCTTGGCATTGAGGCCTACGCCAAGGATGACGATGGTGAGGAAGCTGGCGATGTAGCAGGGCAGCTCCCAGTCCTCCCACTTCCGAGACTGCCCAGGTGGTGGTGGAGTGCGGTTGAAGAGGTAGCCGTTAGGCCGATCCTGGTAGCCCGGGCTCGTCCACTTGTCTCCTCCGCCGCCACCGCGGGTCCTTAAGGTTTGGGTTACCCATCCTCGCAGCATTCCCGCCGCCGTTGCTATGGGTTTCGCCGACGCCATTGACAGAAAGAGGGAGAGAGTGAGCGCTGTGCGTAATGAGATTCAACTCAGATGTGATGGGGAGTTCTCTCTTAACCGATTGTCCATTCTAACCCCCTTTTTAGTTAAGGTCTCTCTCTATCGTGCACCATCAACAAGCTCGTTTTGAGTGAAATTGTGCTATGAATAGGTAACTAGTTGTACGCATGAATGTCGAGATCAGGCTGCACAACTGACCGAGCCAGAGTCTAGGCTACGGAGGTCATCATAGGGTCAAAGACTCACCCAACTCAACCAAGTATTTAACGGTTTCATAGCTCCAGCAACGTGCATTTTTAATTTATTATAGTCTTTCCTTGCAATATGTCCTTTATTTTATCATTAAATGTTTTTACAAAGTCTTTTCTTTTTTAAAATATTTTCAAAATCCTTTTTTGTGGGTCTCTTGAAAACAGCCTCTCTAATTGTAGAAATACCGATAGGGATAAGGTTGTCTATAGTTAGATCTCCCCAGACCCCACGAAAGCGAAACGCACACTGGAAGATGTTATTGTTGTTGTTGTTGACACTTGTGTCTCGTCTCTTACTAAACCAACGCTTTCTAACAGGAGTCAAGATTAGATAAAAATCCGACCATTGAAAGAAGAATCTAATATCGTGAAATTTTGCGAAACAAAACCTAGGGCATATTATATAGGGTGCTCCAACCTCACTTGCCCAAGCCTTAGGTTTTTTTTTTTTTTTTTTTTTAAAACACTACGCTAATTTGGAGATGCTATTTTGGATCATTATTGTATTGATTCAAGTGTCGTAATTGTTGGATCAATTATTATACTTACTCTTCTAGTTGTGAGATTATTGCATCATTAGTTACTTTATCTCTAAAAACTTGTGGGTTTCTATAAAATATTTTCACAAAATCCTTTTTTTGTGGGTTTCTTGGAATCAACCTCTCTACGGGTAGGAATGCCGATAGAGGTAACGTTGCCTACAACTGGATCTCCCCAAACTCCGCATAAGCGGGACCTCACACTGGGTGTTATTGTTGTATCTCTAAAAACTTGTAATATAGCTTCTCTCATTAGTCATCCCTCTACGACAAGTACGTTGGGTGCTCAACATCACAACTTGCAAGGGCTAGTTTGTACATAAATATCACTTTGTAAACAAACAAGGCTGTACAAGGATCAAATTTGACAAATGACATTGCATCAACACAATGCAGCACAACCAGCAAAATTGATCAGAATCAATCACACACTAAAAGCAACGAATACCGAAGCAACACAGCACAGCACAGCACAGCACAGCACAATAAATTGGTACAAGGCTGTGGTTTTGAATAACCCTGAAAGTTGAATGGCATTACAAAGTGGCTTATTCACGATAATAAATATCCACTAGGAACACAAGTCTGAATGCAATTGTCATCATGTCATATTCTCCCACGAGTCACATCAAACGGAACAACCTTCCTCGTTAGTATTATATACGTAGTAGTGTAGGCTATGGTGAATAGGCAGAATGCCAAGCAAGAGAACTACTCCAAAGGGTTTCCAGTCAGTCATAATGTAATTTATATGGAAAGACACGGAAACCCCAAACCTCAATTTCAGCCGCCCTAAACTCCGTCTCCTATGGCTAAAACTGAACTGCTAATATATTATATATATATTGCTCGTATATACAGAGACTACCACAATAAAATGCTTCAGTGTCGCCTTCAAAGTTCCATTTTCAGCTGACTTGAGTGCAGGGATGCTGCATCACACAAATTTTCACGTCAGGTGGCCAGAGCTTTTCCTACATTATATAGACTTTCAAAATGGCCTTCACAGATCCATTGTCAAGCCCCGCATGTTATTGGAAGTATATGCAACAAGGGTTCAAAAGGATAAAACAATGGGGCTTTCTTTTTTAGTGTATCTAATGTTGCTTTTTTTTGGTGGGGGGGGGGGGGGGGGGGAAAAGAAAGACCCCTAAACGGCAACCTTAGAACAATCTATCTCAATTCTTAACAGAGGTGGAAACCATACATGAAGACTGAAGACGAAGATAATACAGTAACAACTTAATGAATCTCCTTGGTTTTGTTTTTATAGATCTTCCGTAAAAATTTTGCTCACAGCCATTTCAATGCTGACAAAACAACCTAGCCTATATACTGATTTTCCTCTATATTTTGCAGAAGTAGGATTTCCACTAAGAAAAGGGTAACCGGTAATAACAAGGATAATAATTAAGATTTCGTCATATAGACCATTCAGAGGAACATGTAGTTTGTGATGACGACGTATGGTGGAAGTAAATTTGCATACATCTAGAAGACAACAGCATAGTTTTAACTTTTAAGCGGATGAAACTTCACTGTAATGACTTGACATGTCATGTGAAACAACAGAACGGAGTGCAAAGGATCTAAGTACACTGAAACAAATACCTGAATTTGCAGATGAGTCATTGGTTAACAGCGAGTTCTCGGAGGTTACTAAATTATGCTGGTTCTCTTCCTTCGCCCAAACTAGCTGATTTAAGGATTCAAAATGCCACTGTTGTTGAAATTGTTGTCTATCTCCATTCATCTGGATTTCAGGCCACATAACTGGCATAGCCATGTTTGGAAAACTGCAGTCCATCGCTGATTCAGTCTGCGGACATTCAAGGGCACGTAAAATATTATAAACAAGTCTAAGCTTAGACAGCATGCATATGTGCCATACCCTTAAAATCTCATACTATAAGTCTAACCAGAAAAGAAGAATCTTTGCAGTCCATTCAGTTCTCAGGCCAAAACTTTACCATTGTAGTCCAACTAAGACAAAAGTTTAAGAGTGGAATTTGAAGTTGTCAATGACTTAAAAGGGTTAAAATAATTCAGAACCATCTGATTGAGATAGACATCAAAGTCTAATTAGCATCTACAACTTTTCCAGCTGATTTGTGTTACTGCTGGAGGTTCAACTAACTTCACATCATCATGTGCCTGTGGCAAACTCACTTTTGAGACTTTGGCCCTTGACTCTGTCCTCCAAATGCTAAATAACATGCTTATTAATCATCCTTACACGGCTCAAGCAACTTCAACTTTCAAAACTGATCCTTGGAACTGATGCTAGATACTCCCCAGTCCCCACATCATATGCAAGCATTGCAGCCTCATTTTCTTATTTCATTATGCATCAGACCAGAATAGTCATTCACTTTATAGTTCTAGTACTTTAGACAATACTGCTCACTCTGCCTTCTTTTAGGGCCTTGAATTTCACACTATATAAAAGTGACATGGCCACATTTCAAGTGGTCTAAAAGAAGGAAAGCTATGGGGTACTCTTCTACAAACCTTCGATCTCAGTCAATCGAATCTTTTGTTTGTTTTTTAACACTGAGTAATTATAAAATCGAACATACACAAGAAGCTTAAAGTAAAAAGTGAACTATACTCACCCCTGAAAATAGGCTGTCAAGATTGAAATCAATTCTTGGATTAACAGCTGCAAGCCTCATTGACAGATACTGCAGCAGTATTTTAAACTTAAGACATTATGAAAGCTAGGAAAATAAGCACCAAGAAATGTGATTGACCAAGTAACAACCGACAAACATTCAAATCTATTTAAGAGTTACAGCTACCCTTCACCCTCAAAAAAGGGATATGAAATAAAAAATAAGAACAAATCATTAATGACCTGTGTCTGTTGAGCTGAATACATTACTCAAATGATCCTTACAAAATTCTTTCCAAACCATATTGTCCGAGGCAAAATTAAGAATCCTGATTCAATGAGCACTGCGGATCCCAAAGGGGCCACAAAAATCTGATCCCTCTGATAATAGTCCCATTGGAAGATAAGGATGTGAGAAGAAACCTTCCGCAGGGTTGGCGGAGCAGCTATGGGAATGGAAAAGGAGTCAATATGGAATTTTCAAGCCAGAGATAATCACCTCTACTTGCCGCTGCAATGATTGTACATGGTTGATTATTTCATCCAAGACTAATGCTGTGCCTGAAATCTGGATTTCATTTAAAATTTTCAGACACTTCCAAGATTAATAATAATAATAATAATAATAATAATAATAACAACAACAACAACAATAACAACAATAATAACAACAACAATGTATTAACACCGACCACAGAAATGTCAGATATGCATTAGTGTAGAGCAAATATATATAGGACGAATATCACAGCAATATATTGACTCTACTAATCATTCCTTCATTAGTGAAACATCTCTGTCATGACCAGTATATTTCCTTTCCTTCCCAAAAAAATAAAATAAAGGGGAGCAACATGCTAATTAATCACACATGAAACAAAAAACTCTACCCAATTGAATCTATGATAACCAATCCTTAAATTTTTTAATTGCTAGAGCTGCTTTAAAGTTCAAGCAATAAGAATTTCAACGTACATATGCACATCACAGATGGAGATGGTCCCAAAAAGTAGAATAGCTCCACAGTCTCTTTCTGACAGACTGGAGGGACAAAGTTCAGTACGTTGAACCCATTGGTTACCCCCATTTAATGAGCATTGCCAAAGGACAAACGCCACCAGCATGGATATGAACCATTCAATCTAGGTGGCACGCGGAAAACCATCCCCATAACAATATCCTCTTTTCCTTCTTTTTTGTTTTTTTTTTTTTTAAAAAAAGGTCAATATCTTCTTCTCCATCTTCCACTTCCTTCTCCCAGCCATGATTATCACCTAACCCTCTTTCTCCCTCCTTTTCCCCTCCCCTCCCCCCTCCTGACAAGGACGTATAACCATCGCAGATTTTCTTTTAGCAGCAAAAGTAAATAAATTCCTAAAGGTAAGAAGTTTGGTACAACGTACGCAACACATGACCAGTTAATCTTTCACACCATTATAAGGACAGCTTTAAAATGACACTCTCTCTAGCTCCACAATGCCTAGGAAATGTATTGAACCTATTGATACCAAGTTACCTACATTACAATATTTCTTTAGAAGGATAGAAGTACCTTAATCCCAAGCTAAAAGTAAGGGTTACATGGAGCACCTATATAAATGCTAGACATCAAAGCATGACTTACCAAAATAGATAGGAGAGCAGATAATATGAGAAGAGGTAAAAAGCAGAGAAATAAATACCAGCATGCTAAAATGTAATTGACAACCTTGTCCATGAAAAAGACAATTTTAAAAACAAGGCATTGACAGGTAACCCAAGACCATGAAAAAATGTTGTAATCCTCACATTTTTCAAAATAATTTTTACGTTGTATAAAATAATTTTGAACCTCAAATTACCGACTTGGTCACTAATAATCCATCCATGTAATTATACCACATCTATAATAATATGAGGTTTAAAATTATTTCATATAAAAATGAGACGCAAAAAGTTCCTTCAGTCTGCGGCAATTATTTTACGATACACTGTCACTAGCAGCATATGTCAAAGACCTCTTTAACAAAGACCACCCTCTGATAAACCGGCAAAAAGTAAGAGAGAGGAGGAAGATCACAAGCACACAGATGAAAAGAACCCTTTCCTTGACGAAAGAGCAAATGCTTTATGTGAAAAAGGTGACAACGACCAAAACCGTTATCAAAGCACCGCTAATCACACTTTTTAGGGAGCCAATCTTGGCAGTTATCTCCATCCCTCATTCTCTCACTCAAGTCATTATCATCATCACTAATCACATACTAATCATCATTAAAACATATTTAAAAGTGATAAAATTTTCATTAAAGGAGAATGATTTTCACATGCTAATCACCTTGTTGCATCCAGGGACGAGCTCCTGCAGCAACTTCATCCTTGCATTGATTTTCTCTCTCCTGGCCTGAGGGTATCCTCACAATACAATCATGAAACTAATCAATATCTATTACTAATGATTAAAATCTAATCAGAGATTAATCGCATAACTAGAGATTTAATCAGGAGAGAGAGAGAGAGAGAGTGGATACTCGCTCTGCTAAGCTATGGCTGTCAGTGGCTTGACCCCGGCGAGCTCGGACATGGACGTAGGGGAGCTTCTCGCTATCTGCCGAGTTCTGATTCGCCGTCGTTTTGCTCTTCTTGCTTGATCCTTTAGCCTAATTTGATTGACGAACGATTAACATTCGAAAAACCCTAGAAATCGGCATAGTTGTTTTCTCATAAGGATGATGAGATCGATGCGGTTAATTACCTTCTTTTCTCTCTCCTTCCGTTTCAACGGCTTCTCCTTCTCGCTCTCACTCCCGGCCGTCGGATCAGACGAATTAGGGTTCGAACCACCGCTATCCAACGGCTCAGCCTTCACCTTCATCGAATTCGACGGCGACTCATCGGTGGCGAAGACGGAGCACCTGGCGGCGGGTTCGATCAACTCGCGGTTGCAAGGGAATGCTTGGAGAGATGAATTACTATAGGGGCTGATACGGTGTCGTTTCAATTCGTCAGTTTCGCAGTGTAGAAGCTCCACAGCCCGGTTGGGAGGGAGCTCCAGAAGGGCAGTGAAGGAATTTCCAGCATCAGGCGCCATTACCAGCCTCTGAAACTCATCAACTAACTGGTAATTATCGCCATAGCTCATAGATCGAAGCTCAGTAACCCCAATTGGCTCCATATCAAGCTGAAATAAGCTCGAATTCAGCAATTTCTTTGTGGAATCAACCGCTAGCTAGCTCTGTTTATCTTTCCAGAGGAATGGACAAGGTGCATCAATGGCCGTCAATGGCTTTCTCTCTCCCCCGTATGGCAACTGGCAATTTGGGGGGGGGGGGAGGTATAGAGGAAAGAGCGAAAGCAACGTATAGGAAACAGAGTGGGTCCGGGTCGGGCCGTGGATACGGACCAATGACCAATCGGAGGACACTACTTGATGATAATAAGGGGATTATGACCCATCATTTTCTCTGCATTTATGTGGCTGAAATAGACAGGGATTATCAATATTTTCACCAATCATTTTGTTTTAAAAAAATAAGTACAGTAGTATTTATGAAATTAATCATGCAGAGGTACTCTCCGTGATTTGTATTTTCAGAATTCTTGCTTTCTAGGAGTCGTACGGTGGTCCGTGACGTTTTGGTTCTTGAGTCTCCATAAGTAATGATGTCAAGAATTTGGTCAGTTAGCCATATGAATGATAAACGTTTTATTATAAGATAGTTTTTATGTGTTTTGTTTGCATTGAAAAATTTTATTATTGTATATTAAATTTTTAAAAAATGGTATGTTTGAATTATATAAGAGTATTACAGTTTACAAAATTGTGTAAAATTATTTTTTATTTGAATTTGTTCATAATGAGAAAATTATGCGTATGATACATTTGCGCTAATTTGATTTATTCAATTAGGGTGTATCCGTCGGCATAGCCGATAAGTTCTAGAGTTTTGCAATTCATAACTAAGGCTCTGTTCTATTTCGCGTTTTTGAGGATTTAGTTAAGAACTTACATCTTCTTACAACTTCTTACATCTCCTTACAGTTCTTTACATACTTAATATAATTCTTACATCTTCTAATATTTTCTTACATCCTCTTACATCTTCTTACATCTTCTTACATCCCATATAGATTTTCTATAACATTCATTTATTTTAATTACAGAAATATGTACATTTTTTTTAATTATGCTACCAATCATTGGCGGATCTCTTTTGAGGTTACGGGTGTCCATTGGACACCCCTAACCCTAAAAATATTTTAACGAGGCTAAACAATTCTTAATGAGCTATTTTAAAGGAGGTCAATTTGATATATATGGACACCCCTAAAATAAACCCTAAAAGTTATGCTTTATGGACACTCTCTAAATATGCACAACCTACATACTAATATTTTTGTTTTTTTAAATATGAAATTTACAGCTATAAACTACAAATTTCATAGCAAAATAAAATAGAATTAAATGCTCCCAAGCTCAAATTTTTCTCTCTCCCTCCTTTTCTTAGGCAAAACTGCATTCCACTTTCCCGAATCTCGTTCTCTGTCTCTCTCCCTCTCTCTTATGTGGATTTTAGACTTTTTAATTTAATCTAATATTACTTTGTTTGATTTTCTTTTATTGTTATTATTGGTTTTGTTGACTGCTCAGTTGCAATATGTTCTTGGTATCAAATTTTCTATAACTTTGCACTAATTACTTATTCGAACTTGATACTGCTTTTTTCCCCTTCCTTTTGGTGCAACTAGATAGTAGAGGTTACTTATTTGTAGTTTTATTTCATGTTTGACATGTTCACTTCATAGCTTAATTTTTTTTTGTTTTATTAATGGGTTCTGATGATGTGTGTTCTGCAACGAACGGTTTTAGTAAATGATATGTAATAATAATATTCTACTATTTTAACACCATTTATGCGTCAATTATAAAATATAAAGACCACAAAGAACAAACATAGTAGACTACTGTATATCAGTGGTAACGTTAATAGATGGACAACCCTATTCTAAATATCTAGATCCACCACTGCTACCAATATACAAAATTTGTAAATATCTTATGAACACAACATTTACATAAATATAAAAACATAATATAACGACGTGAATTATATTTGAGTTTCGATATGAATAATATATGTTATTATAAATGCAATAAGTGACCATACTTTTAAAATTATAATACAAATCTTTTGTTCATGTTTAAGTCTGAAGCATATATGAAAACTGTCAAGTTGTATGCGACGAAAGCATTACAGCTGATATAAAGGTGGGTGGGTTTCTTTAGGAAAAGTAGAAACTAGTTAAGCAAAAGTAGTGCCGGACATTAATTTCTACGGCCTCCTACCTGCCTGTTTAAGTTCTCATCTTTTGTTTTTTTTATTGATTTTGGAAGGTAATATTTACTTTTTGGTTGTTTAATATAACAATACAATTTTCGCATTTTAAGCATTGTTGAATAATATTTTAAGGGTTTATTTATAAAATTTATTGGTAACTTATTGATTATATATTTACATTTAAAATTGTTTACTTAAAATAGGATTATATTTTAAGAGTTGTGTTCAATTTTGTCAAAAAAATTGATCTTTTTTGTTATACTTTGCTTATTGGATCAAACTAATGTGAATATTAAAAATCACCTCAAGTATACGAAATTTTCTTGACGAAGTTTATGGCCGTTTAATATATTTTATTGTTATCTTACTAACTTAGTTAATAGTTTATTTTCAATAAGTTTATCATTTCAATGTCATTGTTTCTCATCCAAAACGTTCTTTGTAAAAAAAAAAAAAATATTTCGTTTCAATTATATCAAAAAAATATTTTGTTTACTGACGGTATCAAATTTTAGTCGTAAATATGACTAATATATCCTAATTGTCACAAATTATACTATACAACTCTTTAATAATTCAACAACACCTTACATCTATTCTTACAACTCCTTACAGCTCCTTACATCTTCTTACAGCTCATTACTCCTTACAACTGCTTACATATTCTTACAGCTCATTACATCTTCTTAGATCTCATTACAACTCCTTACATTTTCTTACAGCTTACAGTTGTATCTTATTACGAAATAGAACAGACCCCAAATCTCACTATTAAAAATTTGGCGGTTTTAACCATTTAACATATTAATTTTAATTACAGTAAAACACTTAAAAAGTTTCTTGCAACAAGACATATATAATCACCTTCTGTGAATATTCAAAATGTCCTCACGAAAAGATGATGTTAGGTATCTTATTGAAAATAGAAAAAAGAAACTTTCAAATACTAATTTCAAAAAACATAAATGAAATAAGAAAAAGCTGTGAAATCTTCAAATTTTAAAAAATATATATTTTCGCTTTTTCTGACGCTATTATCTATATGAGATATGATAATTTATTAATTAATTTCATAATTCGAAGTAATGCAACTTGGTGGTGTTATAGACATGACAAATAGAATCGCTCACGTCTTACTATATTCGAACACCATGAGGTGTTTCCATCTACTAGTTTGGAGAAATAATAATTTACAGCATAAGAGTTTGAAGTGTAAATAACTTAGCTATTTTTCGCTTTTGGCGTAGTTATTGAGAAAATACGCCTTAGCCCCCATCTAATACATTCTTGCAATTTCACTGTTTTTACAATTTTTAGTAAACTTTTGGCATTTATACGTATAAGATCAACCAGAATGTCAGCTAATTTTCAGTAATGATGATTAATATGTCGAAGCATCAAAATGAGCCAAAGCTAAAATAAAATAAGTATATTATTTGTGCAGTGCATTTCAAATATTTATAACTCTAGACAAATACAAAACAACCAATGGTATCAAAATTTAGGAGCAAAACCAAAACCTATGTTGAAGGAAAACATAAATTATTTTCAGTGATTTAAACAATTTTAATATTATTTTTATGGAAAGAATGTTAATAATTGAAATCAAAACTGAATTTTACCTAATTTATAGTAGTGTAGAATCGGGAAAAAAAATACTTTTGCAAACGGAGAAAACCTTAATATAATATCCCAAACATGTAACGATGAGACGCGTGTCGACATGGGATTGGACCAATAATATGTAGGCTAGGAGCATCAGGAATCAAAGACTTGCATTCCTCTCCCATGAGTTCCACCGCACTTGGCAGCTATCCATTGATCACCCTTGCACACTCCGCGCAGGGAGGAACGACAATGCGTTCTCCCCTGCGTGCATTCATTTATGTGCCATTTTGTAATGTTTTTCGTTTTCTTTTGTTTTCCTTCTTAAAAAATATTATTTAAGTTATTAGAAAAAGATTTTATGCTATTAGGTGGGTCTATTATAAGTATTTTATTGATTGATTAAGTTAGAGTTCTATGAGTTGGAAAAGTGAAGAAATGCAAGTTTCAAAAAATTAGAACTTTTACTGATGTGGTAGAATAGAGTTTCAAACTATGAAAATATAGGTCGGGAATGCTCTAACAATACACCTTATTTTACCATTGTCTACTTTTTGGTTTGGCCTTCCCAAGGCTCAATATTAATTTACTTAACTTTTTTTTTCTTCTCCTCCTAATCTACTTTTACTTCTTTTTTTTTTCCTTTTTTTTTTTGCCCGGGCATAGAGGGGGAGAAGGGAATGGAAAAGTAGTCTATTTTGCCAAATTCTCAGACTTGCTTCCAAATTCTTCCTCATAAACGGGTACAGGGGAATTGGAAATTTTTGTAAATCAGGTACGATTTGGTGCTTGCTTACTAACGTATGTCAATTTGTTTTGCTAGTTCTTGCAGTTTAATTTCCGACCCCAAATACTATGTCACACTACCTAAGTGTTTTGGGTTGTCTCCTCTCATCCCTTTTTTTTTTTTTGGGGGGGGGGGGGGGGGGAATTGGGGTATGGGGTCTAGATTAGACCAAGTGACGCTATAAGCAACAATCTATAGGTAAGAGGAGAAATTATTAGAAAAGTTAGACCATTACTTATTATTAGTATGTATTTAGTTATTTTAAAAGTTTTTTATGAATTAAAATCATATTAAGAAATATGGAATATAAATATTTACTAATATTTTTTAGGGGAAAGTGTGAGTCCTTGTTGGTTAAATTAGACTGTCGAGATGAAATGCTTTTAAGAGGAAATTTTATCTTTTTGGCTCATTTACGTTTGTATCCTTCATTCTAAGCTAAAAGGTTGAGTTTGATAATTATTGAAATATGTCCCATATAGCTCCATATAGGGGACCGTTCTTATGCTACAAAGTTACAAATATATGCAACTACAATGTGAATCTATTGTGTATCATATATACATTTGTACATCTGTGATTAGAACTCAAGGCATGTTGTCTTGCTCGAGATGTCATATCTTGATTAGCAAGTCCCTGCATGCATCAAAGATGATTTATTTCCCATAATGTTGGATGCTTTAGGCTTTGACACTGGTAATCAAAGCTTGACTCGGGGTTAGTTTGACCAAAGCTGTCGAGCTTGGCTCGCATGCTTAGTGAGCCAAGCCCAAGTCTAGGGTTGTTAGGCTCAGTCTGACACTCTTGACTCGTGAGCTTGTTCATTTATTTTGAAAGCAAATTCCATCATGCGCATAGTTGAAATTAGAATTTAAAAATTGATGATTCAACTTTAAAGTATGTTATTGATGTGTCATTGTTTAAAATCGGATGTCATAATTCTTTAAAGTTGTTCAGATATATTTTAAATGATCAAGTGGAGATTTGAATCATATAAAAAAAAAGTTATAGCATGTTCGACTAAACTCGGGCTCAGCTCAGTCACACATGGCTCGGTCAAAGCTTGGCTAAGGCTCGATTATATTTGACCAAGATCGGCTTATGTTTAGGCTCGACTTTGTTACTTAATGAGTCAGGCCAAGCCTAGCCAAACTCGAGCTCTAGTCGACTCGAATACACCCCCAAGTCAACAACTTAAATGCTTACACATTTTTTTCTTGGGTGCAAATGCATTTAAACGATGTTGTGTTTATGGTATCATGATCACGTCTAAATATGTTCTTAGATTTTTAAAATCATGTTATAGTTAATGATTCACTAATATGTCTTTTCCCAAACTTTATCTTAGGGTGGAAACTAAGGCTACAGAAAAGAGGCGTTGAAACCCCAAAAAACTGATTGGGTGAGTACTGAGTGCAAATTGTGGGGGAAGTTGGGGTCTCCTGTTCGTACTATGACCAACGTACACAATTACACAAACTATGAAACTATGGAGACGCCTTTTCAGTAATCTTAGAATTAATTGATTAGTCTTCTTCAACTTTGGTACTATCCTCCGTCATTCATCATGTCTCATGGCTCTATCAAATTTTGACAACTAATTAATGTTGACAACTGTGTGTCTACATAAAAAGTGTGGCACCCCTTCATCCTCGCAGAAAAAATTTTCAGCATAGAGGGAGTATTACTCGTGTTAAAGTATAGGAAAAAATTCTTAGATACAAACTTATGTATTTAGTATGGTACACACTCTGGAGTTGTGTAGTGGACGCGCGCTCTATATATTGCAGTGTATCTTTTTTTTCTACAGTAGTATATCTTTTCTATTCTATAGTGTACATTTTCCTTCCTGCAGTGTATCTTTGTTTCTTACAATGTATCTTTTTTTGCCTATAGTGTATCTTTTTTTATTTACAGTGAACATTTTATTCCCTACAATATGTACCTTTTTCTAGTCAATTGGGTTGGGAGAATTACGAAAATCATTGTTGGGCTGGGGAAATGAAGTAAGAGTTTAGCCCAATTATATGATGTCTCTTATATATGTATGTACCTAAGCATGGTATATAGGTATGTATCACAGAATTACTAGAGTGTATTATTCGGCCTTTAATTATTTGCTTTAATTTGCAATTGAATTTGCTATAAGATAGTATCAAAACTTTTATTATGTATCGAGTTGTAACCAAGTTCAACGACATTTGTGTACGCAAATGCTTCAAAGTGTAAAACTATTTTTGAATTTTAATTGTTATCTTAAGCATTTTCTTGAGTTGGCTATTAAATAAGTTGAGTTCACTAGCAAGTTTCTAAACAGTTGTTACTATAATTATGTGTTTTTCTTTTCCTAACCTGTAGATGCCAATAGACCATGGTTTTCATTGGACCTTTGCTTAATTGTGTGTTTTTCTTCTCCTAACCTGCAATGACCCGAACTTGAATTAACGCAGTGTACATTGGACCTAAGTAGCGGACACTACTTACCCTTCATTAAAAGAAAATTTGTAAATAGAATAACTTGTTTGTGATCCATAGGATGTTTATCTTCTTAAATTTTTGAATGTGGTCATGAAATTGTCATCAATTTGGATTTACATAGAGATTTACATACACACAACTATTATCATTTAATCAAAAAGTTTGCAATTAACGCAAAACTTGAAATAACATCATCCACCAAATTTTTGGAGTATTATCTTCCTTCTCTCTGCATAGATAAATAGCTAGGTTGGCCCACCAGAATAAATCTGTGACCAAGGACAGTGGTCCTTATTAGGGTAGTGTTCCATTGTGAAAAATATCCAAGGAGCCACCAAATTATTTGCGGGTCTCAAATTAGTTAAAAACACCAATAACTTGCAATTTTGAATAACTTGCAATTTTGAGAAACAACATACTAATATATACAGTGAGTACAAGAGTAATGAATTAATTTCCACCGAGTTTTTCAAATTTCAATTCGCATAATATAGTGAGGTATACGTTGCTTTCTAGTCCTAAATTCATTATATTGTTGGAGGACGCAAAATCTTCGCTTTTTATCTCAATTGGTGAGGAAAAAACAATGCACGTCATTGGCTCTTTTGATAGTTTAGTGGTAGAATGACTGGTTTTTAAAATAAATATCAAATTTTAATTTTCCCTAAATTGTGTATACGGATAAAATTTATCCATCCTTAAAAAAAAAAAAAAAAAAAAAATATTATTGCTTGTCACAAGGTATATCATCTAAGCTAGCTAACAAATCGGAAACACTAACTAATTGTTAATTTTAGGATCTGATGAAGTCTTAGCATGTAGTTAGGACCGACATCTTGTGTACATTATGTCCTATGTTCGTTTTAAAAAGTTCTCTAATTTGCCAATCAGTTGTGGAATATTACGGAATTACCGTTCATCATTCTATGTTTGTGTGGTAAGCGTGGAGGTAAGTTAATTGAGCTAGTAACATCTCTAAAAATTGTTAAAAGACATTAGATTTCAAATCACGCTTACATCTGCCACCACGGCCTCTTTTAAACCTAAAAAATACACGTCTCTTTTCCAAATCATAGTTTTCTCGATCTCACATTTCAAGTGACTTCTCAAGTGAAGTGATCGAATTGGCGCGTGAAGAATGACCTATACCTCGAAGACAAATCCCTCGCATGGATGAATAGATGCAAGAAGGGCAATTTTTGTTACCATTTGGTTTTAAAGGAACATTAATGATTTCCATCAATCTTGTCAGATTGGCAAATGTTGTGATCAAGGCTCACTCTATTTCATCTCATCTCCTGATCGACCCCATGAGGATGAAACACTTTGTCCCACCGATTATATGTAAACAGCTGTGTCCAACTAGCCTAATCCCACTTGAGTACTCTTCTTTTGTGTTATTGGTTCTAGCTAATTTATTGTCTTGGCTAACAATAGACCTACAAGATCCAAACCCTTAACCAAACAACTCCCACTTTAAAGTCATTTACTCCAACTTTGAAATCTAAAGTTAATTAGAGTGCAATGATAATGCAAACTTTTTTTTGCTTATGCTTCAAGAAGATAGTCGATTGTCACTGCCGGCTGGTGATCAAATACTATTTCTGATATGTCAAAGAGTTGAAATTTGCGAGTTTGATTGAGCAAAACCTTTTTTTCTACACGGACATTAGTTACAAGGGTCACTTGAATTGGCAGGAAGCCAGTTATAATTAAGCTTATTTTGCTATCATATACGTACGATCTTGTTTGATATCTTATTATCAAGCTTATTAGTGGGTTACATTGCCGCATCCTAAGAAGTAAACGCACACAAAAGGAACTAATTAGCTAGATCCCCCATTTCAATGATTAAGCTTTGGGGATTACCCAATATGCTTTTTAGCTGCAATCACTTTAAGTGATAGTGCTACATTAAGAGGCCTAATCAAGAAAGTTGGTCGATTGTGACTCTTGATTACATTATACCTCTACACCTATTGTGTCCTCATTATCATCAGTTCATCACGAAACATGATTTCCACCAGAGAATGTGCGCTTGTTCCCCCATCACTTTTCTAATCATCACCGTGCAAAAGATTGGTAGTACCAAAAATCTTCTCAACTCAACCATGTCGTATTCAGTTGACTGAATCCATTTCATTGAGATGTGTCATTTGCATTCATTCGTCTCTTTTCACTCAAACATGAGAACAGATGCCAAACCACTTAAACCGATCTGCGTTAGTATTGTTTTGTATGTGTTCTTTGTTTTTAACTCTTTAGTAGTAGGATCTGTCCTATATTATAAGAGCATTACCAAGGGAGGCCGTAGTATGTCTTATCTATAATTATTTAGTTTACCAATTATCACAATTCAATGTACGAAATACAACCTAAATACATAAAGACGTGAGCCTATAAACATAGATCGCACAATTGCAAGTTGACTCTATTCTAAACCGAACACATATGAACTTATTCTTCAAAAAATTAGTCGAAGAGAACATGGTGCTGGTAAGGTAGCCAGCTATCAACATTTTATTTGTACTGTGAACTACTCAAATTGATTACCTTACGTTGCCGCAACTTAGATGTTTGAGATAGACTAATGCATTAGGAGGAATCTGACATCAAGTGGCTTCAGAGTCCAAACCACCTCAAGTTTGGTGGATGTGGATGAAGCTTGCAACTTCAGAGCTCAACTCAGGACATGTAGATATCGACTGTGGTGGTCCAAAATTCACACTTATAAGGAAAGGATAATGTCCGTATTCGAGAAAAGGGCGACACTTCCAAATTATCATGATGAATTGGACCATATTTAGACATAGAAACGTCATCATCACCCCTACGGGATGATTTGTGACAGCTTTCAAGACTTCCATGGATATTATATTTCGATCGTGGGTAATGTCCTTAAAAATAACTCCATAAGATAATGAACATACACATAGTTGCGTGGTTGTACTATATAATTAAGACCCTCCATCTATGCTTATAATTTATCTTTTTAATATATTTATGTGTTTCTCGACTATAAACATATGCCACAATAAAGCAACCTATTATATCCTATATTAATAATTTAATATGTCCTTTCATCTATTTTTTTTTGGGGGGGGCCTAAATGAAGCATCTGTGGAGAGTCTTGGAAAATGTGAACGTAGAGCAATTAATCTCTTTGTGTGATTGAACTTCTAAGATTATACGTATTGTGTGTGAGTTGATGTGGAAGTTATCCCACCATGGTACATTAGGATACCGTCATACTGTAATTCAATTGGCGAACGCGTTGTGACATCATATTATGATGCTCATGTCCTTGATTTTTCATGGTGTAATATATAAGACAACTTTTGCCTATATCAACCAATTTTGTCGCATCCTTCAAAGTTGAAAAGTTCGGCCCTTCTAGAGTTGTTAACGGGTCTCTCAGCTCAGAGCCTACTCCCATATACAGCTCAATTGAACCCACCTAGGCATCACATAAGGGCCTGGGTGGGGGTGCCCTTACCGCATGAATTTTTTTTGTTTTTTCAAGGGGGCGTACATGTTGATTTATATAGGATTCGAGTTTAAGTTTTTGACAATAAATTTTAAAGACTTTACCAGTTGAGCTAGTTGATATTAATATTTATCAGAAAACATTTCCTTATTTGTAATTCAAATTTAGCATCCGCCCAAAAACAAGGGGAAAAGGGGGTGAAAATCATTAACAATATTTCCAAAGATATAAATTATATAGTAGTCCCGTGCTTATCGATCGACTTATTATTTTTTAAAACCCACCCCCTAATTAATTTCGTGGACTCTTTTCCAACAATATTGGCTTTCCTCCACTAAACTGCTCCATGATGCCTGGTCTGCAAAAGAACTAGTTAAGAATTGTTTTGAAGAAACGGGCAGAGATTGCCCTCTTTTAATGGGCCCACGTGAGTACGGGATTGGACCCAGTAACCTTGAAGCCCAAATCCGAGTAACAGACGTTAGGTCAAGTGGGCCCCATGATGCCAACAAAGGGACAAGTCAGTATGGTGTGGGCCCGAAAGTGACCCAACGTGTTCTTTAGTGGTATGGCTCCGTCCGTCGTACTCCTATCGCGTCCTTTTTATTTTTCCTTTTCTTTTGTCTAATATACCAGTTCCAAAAATCCCATTCTTTTTGCATAGCCCATTAGAGCAAATGACAACGGCTCTCTAAAAGAAACTCTGCCCTCGTCACCCAAAATTAAGACTTAGGGATCAGCTCAGGGGTGGATAATCGACCAGATTTCTATTGAGTTAAATGAATCAATCTGTTTAAATTTGGGTTAACAAATGATCGAGTTAATAGCAGAGCGGGTCAACGGTAAGTCTATCCATTAAAGCATATTAACGGATTAGCTCATTAATAACCCGTTTAGTGACCCTTTTTTTTCAACCTAATTA
The DNA here is from genome assembly GCA_029747015.1 of Carnegiea gigantea. Lineage (NCBI taxonomy): Eukaryota > Viridiplantae > Streptophyta > Magnoliopsida > Caryophyllales > Cactaceae > Carnegiea > Carnegiea gigantea. The sequence continues at coordinate 1,163,405 of JAKOGI010000032.1, read as the reverse complement.
TCGCACTAATTTATATGTTACAATTAGTTAAATTTATTATCAACGCTTTATAAATAACAATAAATACTACATAGAGTTTTTTTTTTTAAAAACTTTGTTCCATTTTAAAATATGCCGTAAGTAGGCCATCCATAACCCATTTTGTTCCATTTTATTATCCTGCCTAATCTATTTATTTGCATAAAAGTTCGACTGGACCCAAATTATTAACTAGTCGACTATGACCTAACCCGACTTGATCCATTATCTACCCCTACCTCAAACACAGTGATTCAAGATATTTTTAAAAGAAAGTTTTTAAGTTGTGTTACACATGAGCATTTACTAGAATAGATAATTAAAATTTTTTTAGCAGGATTAAAAGTTCTTTATGTTTTATTTGGCTAGCATTTTTCTTATAACCTTGTTGGTCTTAATAGGTGTATAGTGTATTGTTAACAGCAATAATTTAAGTGGTTGCTTTAGTGGCTCTTTTTATTCTTATTTGCTTCATTTTTTAGACTACTCATGATTAAAAAAAGAATAAAAGAATCAAGACATATTTGTTCAAATAGTTTTAACATTTCTTTTCAAAATTTTGAAATCAAATCTAATAAACAGGAAACTTTATTGGCCGATCCCAAGAAGCAGTAAGAACTGTCGCAATGAACAGCTCTCTATCTGTTCAGATTTCACACCCGCAAGCGCAGTCTCTTGCTCAACAATCCGCCATTGATGCTCGTATTAAGCACGTAATTCAATTCTCCTTTCCCACCAGTCTAAGGTATTCTTTGCCTCCTATCTCTCTTTCCCTATGCTTATGTTAAACTCTCTGTGTTCGTGTTCGTGTTTTACGTTATTCATCAACTGTCTGGTTCTTTCCTCATTGAGTAGTTCCATTCAATCCGAATCCATGTTAGGTTAAAGATGTGAACTTTCTTCGATGTGATTTTCGTAATCAAGATAACCAAAGAATTTGATACTCGTTCCTCTTCCCCTACAATGCTTCATATCTGGGTATGAGTTTTGCTCTTTCTCCTTTTGTAGTGCTTCGATTGAGCTTTGCATTAGTAATTTTGTTTATCTTATATTACATTATGTTGTGAATCCCTTTGATATTAAGAACAACCCATTTGAATAATTGAATCTCTTTTGCGAGCTGATTTGGTAGTTGCAATACCAATCTTGTATTAGGGGGAAGCATAAAATGGAGCCCTTAAGCAAACTTTTGTTGTTCACATATCTCTCCTTATACTTGCCCTCCAATTTAAGGATTTTCTGCACCTTTGTGAAGTACGATCATTAAACAGTACTTTCTCTACCATACAATGGGTGCCATCAAATTTTGGATGACTTTTGGGAAAGCGTGCAATTCCTACAAACAGATTTCTCCTTTTGTGATTTTCTTGTTTTTTTTTTTTTGGGGGGGGGGGGGGGGCGTGTTGTCTCTGGTGATCGGGGTTTTCATAGCTTGGATGAGTTGGAAAGAAATTCATATCACATCTTACCACTTTGTTGGATTTCATGTGAACATAAAAGGGCAAAGAGTTGCTTGTTTTTCTCAGCAATTCATGTTCTTGTTACGAGTGCATGATGGACATATTCTGGATGAAAGTAGATTTTCCACTTTGAGTGAAATAGTTCATGTTGAATCTCTTCCCAGACCCTGTGAAAGCCGGACCCACACTGGGAGGTATTGTTGTTGTTTGTTGTTGTACTTCATGTTGAATCTTTCTGTATCTACTCAGGTTTTGACGGCGATGAATATTTTCTTATCTGCTAGTAGTATTTATTTTTTTGGTTGTGTTGTTTTGTGGGGGGGGGGGGGGGTTGTTACTCATTGTTAATTTTGGTATCTCTCAATTTGATAGTATATTACTATTTGTTTTGGATGATAACGGTGTTTCTCATTGCCATTATCTTTGCCGAAACTGTAAATGTATTGAGAACAGTAGACTTATGTAAAATGGTTTTATTACCATTATCTTTCCCGAAACTTAGGTCAAAAAAACTTGCCTTTCTAATATGTTACAATTGTGTCTCCATTCTTTGTGAAAGCGATATCCAAATCTTGTAAGGTGCCTTGCTGATCATAACAGTCTTAGAGGGTGCATTCAGTGTATTAGCGGCTTTTTCAACTCCTGGTGTCCAATTCTTCAGCTTATACAATAAGTTCAATAAGAAAGTAACAACCTTGAATTGAGCTGTTCATCCCAATTAACTGTTGCATATTTAGCTGAGCTGCTTTGTTGTGGTTCTTATACATCTTCTGCCCTTAGTATGTTATTTTTATCTTGCCACTCTTCCCCACTGATTGGGTGGGGCATTTTTGGCTGAAATTATGTCCATATCATGTCAGGCAAGTTATTTTGTTAAGCATACTGGTGTTCAACTTGCATCTTAATTCTTGAGATGCCTGGATGCCTCGAAAGGATTAGGTGTAAATCTTTAGAGTGGGCCATTTGCGGCTGTGGCTGTTACTGAACTGGGTGTCACTCATGTAATGGGTGTTCAGCATTTATTCAAAGGGTGGATGGCAAAAAGGATGAACTGTTTTTTTTCCGCCCCCCCAAAAATAATGATTGTATTCGTATCATGAGCTTCTTAACGATAATGATCAGGTGGCATATTCATGGAAGATTTCAGGCACAAAGCCATTCTATGAAACAAGTAACTTCAAGAGTTCTGGCTAAGTTTAGGTAGAGATGGTGGTTTGCTCTTGTATCAATACTTGTGCAAAAACAGTGCTTCATCTGGGCGGGCATTTCCAAAAGCAGATGAGAAGCTATATATGTGAAATTACATCTCCTGCTTCATCTAGTTCGGGCAGTTTTATTTTCAAACAGGGGAACTCTATATCTAGATATTCTTGTATTTCGGTGCCCAGAACTTCATTATGTTTCTCTAATTGTGGCTTTCGAGGATTTCAACGAATTCAATACTGTGTTAAGACAGGATGCTGTCCTTCAGTAACTATCAGAAGTTCAGTCAGTCCAAGGGGATCTCGAGAGACATCAATTGATTTCTCATCTAGGTACCTTAGTGCAAGTGTGGATTTTTTCGTGCCAAAAAGAGTTCTGGTGTCTGACTTCAAATGTTGTAATTTCCGGTCATTTTCTCAGCCAAAAGGAAGTATTACTGCTGGATTAATTTCAGGGCTATTAGTTTGTTGCACGACTTCTGATTCAGTACATGCTGAGGCGCGAGAGGAGAAAGGAGACAAGGAGGACCATGCTGATCTCTCATCTGTTCAGTTTGCCCGCGGAAAGAGAGTGCACACTGACTATTCAGTTATAGGTAAGGAGTAAACATGGTGAATTTGCTACTGTGTTAGTTATTCTTCAAAGGTTCATACATACCTCGTGTGTGTCTTCGTGGTATCATTAGGATAATCTACTGTCTTCTCTTATTTTTTGGGCTTTTGAGAAAGACTGATATATTTTTTTCTATGATTATCATCAACAAAGGCTTGGGTCTGTATTTCATATGCTTTAGTATGGCCATGATGGTTGAGCTGCTCCCTGGAATGCAGGGATACCAGGTGATGGAAGGTGTCTATTCCGTTCAGTTGCTCATGGGGCTTGTTTGAGGTCGGGAAAACCTGCTCCAAGTGAAAGGCTCCAGAAAGATTTAGCCGATGAGTTGCGGGCTAGTGTATGCATCTGAACTAATAAAGATATCTGTAATCGACTGTGTGATTCTTGGTCTCTCTATTGAATTATTGATGGGGAGGAACCGAAAAATCTCAGTAAGAACCTGAAAAAACTTTCTATGACGAAATTCTAAGCGGAATCTTTACCAATCTTTGGGTTATTGTGGAGCCAAGGGATAATTGCATGATACAAATTTGCTGTGTGGTGCCAGGAGCTTCACTCGTTAGTTTCATGCATCTGCACTAGTTCCATTTTGAATTTACTATGAAGCCGCCTCATGTTTTTGTCAAAATTTTCAAATATAATTTCTCATAATATGTGATCTGTACGTTGATCCTCAAGGCCTATAGACACTTCAGTAAAGCTCTGCTTGGCTATTCCTTTCTGTAGATTCAGAACAACATATGGTGGCTGGGGGCAGAAGGGTTGGATTCATGCAGCCTAACGGCCTAACCATGCAATTAAATTATGGAGAGGTTGTTCAACTTTAGATTTCAAAGGCATAACTGTCTTCTCTTGAAGATGACGCAAGGAAAATTTAATAGAGGCATTAGTTGTTTGAATATAAAAATGCTTCTTGTTAAAAGACGCGGAAATATTGCCTGCACTTGCCAAGTGGTAAAGGAGTCAAGCAGCAAGAGATCAGTGTACAAATTTTGATTCGAAATGTTCTCATCTTTGCTTGCGGTCAAATGATTTCAGGTAGCAGATGAATTCATCAGAAGACGTGAAGAAACTGAATGGTAAGCTAAATTGATCATTTAGGCAGTACTGTCACACTGTCTTGCACTTCTGATGTGTAGATTACTGAAAGCAATTTCATTTGAACATATGGAGTATGAAAGATGAAGGATTGAGGGTATTTCTTGTCCTACTTCTGGTTATTCTGGATATATTGTACGTGCTTTTTGCTCATTGCCGCAGCTAAACCAAAGATCCATGAAAAACTGCGATAAAAATGCACAATTCAAGAAAATGTATTCACAGGGACCCTCCGGGGGGGGGGGGGTAGGATTTCTGTGTGAAATCAGTGACATGCTATTTCTTCAATTACCTCTTTTCTAAGGATCAGTCATCTTGTTGATCCTTTTTGACATGTCAAACTCATTGTTGATAACGTGAGTTTGCACCAGGTTTATTGAAGGTGATTTTGACACCTACGTTTCTCACATGAGGAAGCCGCATGTATGGGGAGGAGAATCTGAGCTATTGATGCTATCTCATGTTTTAAGGTGAGCTTTTCGTCTTGATTCTTGAAGCAATTAGATTATCTACATTGACATCGTCTTTGGCTCCCAAACTCTCCAAGATGCACTTCAGGATGCTGACTTGTACGCACATGGTAAAATGCAGGATGCCAATTACAGTTTACATGCATGATAACCAGTATGGAGGATTGGTATCCATTGCCGAGTATGGACAGGAGTACGGCACAGATAACCCAATACGAGTTCTTTATCATGGTTACGGTCACTATGATGCTTTACTAATTCCTGGGAACAAAGGTGCCAAGTCAAGGCTGTAGCTTTTAATTTTTTTTGACTCCGGCGTCTGGGATTCCAGCATAGCTTCACTACTTTAGGTGTGCTCGTTTTCAAGCCATGTACATGGACCAGCAGCAAATACTGTTGAATTGTCATATTGTGGAGAATACAGTGTAGATAAACTGAAATGCTAAGGCTAGTTAGATGCCCTTCATGTTGAAGAACTGAAGCACAGTTTCTTACGTTGGCTTTTATCCATAAGACGCATACTATACATTAAAACGTCTATTTTACTTCCAACATTATGCAGTTTTGTTTCAGTATGTAGGCTTCTGAGTTGCATGTTTTTATCCATAAACCAAAAATTAACTCTAATATAACCCTACCCCCCTCCCGCGACCCCTCTAATGTGGGTCCTGCTTTGATGGATTTACGGAGATCCAAATATAGATAATCTTATTTTTATAAATATTTTTACGAGCAAAGAGGTTAAAGATAATCAACTCTGATACGTTTTGCGATTCTTTCCGGTGCTTCCATTTTGCATGGAAAAATACAACTATAAATAATTTCAATTTTGCAATTTTGTTTGTCAAAGGGCCCCATGGACTTACCAAAAAGGGCTCCTCATGGCTTATGCTGAGTGGAACCTGAAAAAGTGAGGGGTTCACGATCACAATATCACATGTAGGGGCCTGCATTGTCATTTCTATCACTGACTACGCACAGTCGGCTTTTTGCTCCAAAACAACCGCATTTGGCGCTTCTTCTGCACAGCGGTTCTCTCCCTGAATTGTCAATTTTAGGCCCTTGCTTTGATTTCATACTTTCACCATCTTTTGGGTTTTTTTTCCCCTAGCGTTTTGTAGGTAGTAATATTTTGCTTTTTCAAAAGTTTGTTTGTATATTTGATCACTATGAAGCATTTGTCTTTCTGAATGGAGTTGTATAAACTACAACCTATTTATTCCTTCTCCAACTAAATCTGGGTGAATATTTCCAATATTGTCTTCGACTTTGGCCCTAATCAATAATGAGTTATTAATTGTCTAATCGGCTGCCCTCTACACAAGGATATAAGGGTTGTTTGGCAAAAAGTTTTTTGGAGAGTTTTTTTTTTTGTTGTTGCAAAAAACGGTTTTTTGGATCAAAGTTAATTTTTTGACTTAATTAAAAGGCTAATTTGGATGTTTGGTAAAATGATTTTTGGGAATAGCTTTTTGGGTCCAAAAAGCTCAGTTGAAAAATTTAATTCTATTAGCTTCTTGAAAGATTTTTTTTTTTTTTGAGAATTAACTTTTTGTCTTATAACTTTATCAGAAACAGTTAATCTTACTAAGCAATTTTTCTACAAACAGCTAATACGAATAACTAGTTCAAACAGTTAATACAAATAATTAGTAGTTATTTGATAAACAGAGCCATGACGAATCTCTATTCTCGAGTGATTATATTTTTGTCACAAGAAATTCTTTTGCATTGGCAAGTGAACCATGGCTTAAGCCTAGTTTTAGCTTCACTGGCACAAATTTAAAAAATTCGGGTATGAGAAGGACAAACCAAGCAAAAGGCTCCATACACATCTAGAGTGAACTTGGAAAGCACTGTATAAAGGTAAACCAACATATGCAAACGTATCATGCATCTATATCCTTGTTCTTTGTTTTTTTGTTTTGAAAAAAAAAAATCATGTACAATTTAAATTGTTGATTAAAAGCCCCCCCTGAATAATTACTCCCTGAATAATTACGTGCTTTCATTGATTAAGATTCAAGTTCAGTAGGAGCCACGAAGGCACAAATTTCAAGATTTGTTTTTAAACTAATCCAACTTGATCCCTTCTTGAGAACTGAGACTAATGACTGACAAATGGGGGGGCATTTTAGTCCATTCACTTACATTTGAACTTGAGAAGGCATACCTGCCTCAATCACCAAAAAGTGACAAAGAGACCTCGAATCAACACAAACAATACAATTTCAAACCGAACATCCAAGACTTCAAAGTGCTTCCCTTTCGTCCTCTTCTTCGTCTTCTTCCTTCATCACTTCTATCTTTCTGCAACTCCTCGTTGCAGTGCAAATTACAAACTACAAACTCCCCTCAATTGATCCTCATTCTGTGTATTAATCTCACCATGAACACTTACACACTCACATTTTACTTTACACTACTCCTTCCTCTCTGTTCTTCTCTCTCATCAGGGCTCAACTCCGACGGCCTTTCTCTCCTCGCCCTCAAATCCGCCGTCACCGCCGACCCAAGTCGCTTCCTCGCCACCTGGTCCGAGTCCGACTCGTCCCCGTGTCACTGGGTGGGCGTCCGATGCACTTTAGGCCGAGTCACCGACCTTTCCCTCTCTGACAAAGGCTTAACCGGTTACATCCCGTCGGAGCTCGGCGCCCTTCTCTCTCTTCGCCATCTTTCTCTCTCGAACAACAACTTCTCCAAGGCCATCCCACTCAACCTCTTCAATGCGACTTCCCTTATCTTGCTTGACCTATCCCACAATTCTCTCTCCGGCCAAATTCCGGCGGAAATTTCCCATCTCAGGAACCTTGTTTTCTTGGACCTTTCGTCTAATTCGCTTAATGGGTCGCTCCCTGATGAGCTTACTGAGCTGACCCAGCTCGCAGGGACTGTGAATTTGTCATATAATTTGTTTTCCGGTTCGGTTCCGTCGAGTTATGGGAGTTTTCCGGTGATGGTCAGCTTGGATCTCCGGCACAACAATCTCACAGGGAAGATTCCTCAGGTGGGTTCGTTGTTGAATCAGGGACCCACAGCCTTCGCTGGAAATCCGAACCTTTGTGGGTTCCCATTGAGCACGCCATGCCCGGAAGCCCAAAACCCTAATGTTCTTCCCTCAAACCCTGAAAACCCTAAAAACCCTAGAAATCCTGATTTTGTTGGTGTGGAGAGAGAAAGAGGGAGGAGAAGGACGATTTTGTCTGTGGTGTTGATATCAGGGCTGTTTGCGGTTCTGGGGGCCGCCCTTTTTGTATCCTTGTTGTTGGGGAGGAAAAAACTGGGGGCTAGGGAGGGCAAAACGATGGAGGAGGAGAAATTGGGGGAGGAGGTGGTGAGTCACGTGAGGGTGGGGGAGGATCAAGATGAGGGGCAAGATGGTAAATTTGTGGTAGTGGATGAAGAGGGGTTTGGGTTGGAATTGGAAGATTTGTTGAGGGCATCAGCCTATGTGGTGGGGAAGAGCAGGAGTGGGATTGTGTATAAGGTGGTGGTGGGGGGTGGGAAGGGATCAGGTGTGGCGGCACCTACAGTGGTGGCCGTGAGGCGGCTGAGCGAGGGCGATGACGCCAAGTGGCGGCTCAGGGAGTTCGAGTCCGAGGTGGAGGCCATTGGTAGGGTCCACCATCCAAATGTAGTAAGGTTGAGGGCTTATTATTATGCCAATGATGAGAAACTCCTGGTTTCTGATTTCATCCGCAATGGGAGCTTATGCACTGCATTGCATGGTAACACATCTCTATGCCTTATTCAATGGTTAAAATTGGTACTTTGCTTGATGAATTTAGTGCCATTTCTTTATTTAATTGCTTTGGTAATCATTGTTAAATTGGAAGCAAAAGGGTGTTAATTTGTCCAAAATGGCTTGTACCTATGTCAATGGCAATCAGATTCATGGTTTCTGGCTTGTTGCTGCCTCAATTCAAGTGTAGGTTCTCTTGAAGGCTGCGTAGTCCGTTACCAATTTAAAAAACATTATCCTTGTCTAGTATACCATGTGATAGCTCGAAGACGACAATTTGTGTGCCCCATTGAGAAATTTAGGTGACACCAACCTAATTCAGTTGGTAAGGTATAAGGTGTAGACGGTAGACCTTCTACTACCAAGACCGAGGTTTGGCTCCTGTTGGTCAGTTCTTCCTTCCAGGTGTCCCTTTGGACCGTAGAGCTAAACCAACTCCAGATAACTAGGGGTCACATGGAGTCCGTTTAGCCTTAAATAAATGAGATTATGGTAATGGCCGCTTTTGGCAGCTAAAGTTACTGATTATTTGATTAAGTGCTAATGAAGTAGAACAGGAGTTTGAGCAAGTTGACAGCTTTAGATGTGAGAACTGGTCAAGGGACTGCTTAAATTCGGTTTTGTTGTTCAAACTCCGCGTATCATTTGGAGGGGATTTCTGCGGTGCCTTTTGACCTCTTGCGCTAAATACGCATTATTGCAAATTAAAATGTTGCTTTTCTTTTACTTCTGCCTGTTATGCTTCCCTTAGTCCAATACATAACTTTGTCAGCTTCGATTGGGTGATGATCGGTAGCTCACAGTCTCCACTGCCTGCTATGTTAAAGGTGGAGGGCCAATGTGGTACATAACATCTCTGGTAGCCATTCACTAATTCACTTAGCGCTTAACTGTTCTTGAGGTGTAGTGTCTGTGGAGAATAATAGAATTACACTTGCGAATTTTGATTTCAGTTGAATACTTAAATTCGATCACAAACCTAAAAACAGAATGAAGATTCCAATGTGATGTTTAAGATGGTCTTGCAGCTCTAGATTAGGAGCATGTCTTTGAAAAATGCCAAGTATATTATACTCTGCAATGCGGCATGTCAAACTATGGTGTGTAAAGAAATACACCGAGGCATGTTTCACTAGGGAAGATTTGAGGGCAAACCTTGGCACAATATGGGAATTGGCATCAAGCTGGGGATGTGAATCCAATACAATGCTGTACGAGCAAGTAGTGGAACCTCACCACTGCATGCGGTTCATTAGCTTGAGTTAGTTGTCTTTAATTGGCCGACCATAAAGTTGGAAGTGACGTTCAGCAATATTGAAGTTGATCCTAATGGAAAGATTCTGTGCAATTGTGCCCACATATATAGACTTTGCATTTGAGCTCCAGCCCCCCCCCCCCCCCCCAAAAAAAAAACCGGTTGGGGGTCGGAATGGTTACAAATGTATTTTGTTTGGGAACTGGAGTTCGGGCTGGACTAGCCAGTGTTGAGGTTGGTTTAAGTGGCTTTCTGTCTATTTGGGACTAGCTCCCTTAGTTACATTGGTTGGTGGCAGACTGGCAGTGCCCCACTTAGCTGCATAGAGAGCATATTAAGCCACCTCTCACCCACTCCAACGCATTTAGTCATTTGTTCAAGGGCACTTACATTGTTAATCTTTTTATGATCTTAGTAAGTTGTCCATTTTCTGTGGTTTTCTTTCATGCCATCCAGAGTATATGTTATGCTACACTCTTTCTGGGTTGCTGTATTTCTGAATGTTTGTGCTGATTGACGTGAACTTACCACTTTTGTAAATGCTTAAAATTTATGTATGCTTCATTTTGCTTCCTAGGCGGACCCTCAAATGAGTTGCCACCGTTGTCATGGGCCTCGAGATTAAAGATTGCTGAAGGAGCTGCAAGGGGTCTGACACACATTCACGAGTGCAGCCCGAGAAAATATGTTCATGGGAACATCAAATCATCCAAAATCCTACTTGATGAGGACCTCAATCCTTACATATCCGGATTTGGTCTCCACCGCCTTGTGTGTGGGGCATCAAAATCAGCAAACCCCACATCAAGACGGCCAAGCTTGACCCATTCAGTCTTGTCAGGCTCAATGCTCGTCTCCCCACCATCAGCTGCCTACTTAGCACCAGAGGTACGATCTGGTGGGTGCAAGCTCACCCAGAAATGCGATGTCTACTCCTTCGGGATTGTTCTGATGGAGATGCTGACTGGCCGGGTCCCGGAAGATGACGGTAAAGGTCTGGACAGCCTGGTCAGAAAGATCTTCAGGGAGGAAAAGCCATTGTCAGAGATCATAGACCCGGCATTGCTGCATGAGGTGTATGCCAAGAAGCAGGTACTGGCCGCATTTCATATCGCCCTAAACTGCACAGAGCTTGATCCTGAGCTGAGGCCAAGGATGCGAAGCGTTTCTGAGGGCCTTGATCGCCTTAAATTTCAGTGATATGGAGCTAGTAAATCATGTGTAGATGTTTGTTTGGGGCAGTTTGCTGGTCGTGACCCCCTCATGTAGAATCTGTACTAGTGTTGTGTAGAATAGATTCAGTAGAAAAATGCCTGTTCTATAATGGCAACTGACAGTCAAGTGTAATGGAAGTAGAAAGAGTGATTTTTGGAGGGATATATATACGGTTGATGGTTTGTCCTGGTGCGGCTGCCTGTTACGGTATATATAGTGGCATTCCTGACTTTATCTTTAGCATATCTTTAAAATAATTTGTTTGATAGTTTCACAGTTCACTCTCCTCGTCAATAGAAAGGGAACTTTTTCCTCCTATTTCTGGTTAAAGAGAATTTTTATCAAAAGTCAATTATACTATGTTCATAAATGAAAATATTTAAAAAGTTGCTTCACATTGAAACAATGAAAAACTTTTAGTAAAAATTTATTTTGACCAGAGATGAGAACAATTCTAAAGATAAGATAGTAAATTTTAGGACAAGTTCTTTTCAGCTTATTATAAGTAATGCGTTGATATTTGTAAAGTATGATTTATTGATGGTAAAAAAGTCAAAAGTTTCGAGCGCTGCAACTATTTCTGAAGTTCTTGGCTTCAATCACCCCGGAGTTCGACTTATTATTTTCGAAAAACCTAATTTTTAAATTTTATAATTAAAATTGATTGTACTTATTTCTTAATTACATAACACTTCTGGACATGCGGGTCCTTATATAAATTTAATTAGCACAGTGCTCTTTTGCCTATTAACAATGAGTGAAAATTAAATTAACAATCATGTCTGAAACTTTGACAAGATAAACGGAGCAAATGCTGTAATGCTGGTACATATGTACAAGCACTCTTGCAAGCAGTAGTATATTGCACATGAAGGAGCCCTTGGTAGGTAATATATATCATGCACTTAGGAGTATGTATTATATTTGTCATATATATATATATATTTTTTCAACGTGTATTTATTATATAGATAATATTTAATATGTGAAGTTGACATAACTTATATGAATATGTACTCTTTGCCTTTGGCAAACCAGTAAGTTTTTTACTAAAGCAACGGTAGTGCTTAGGCCAATTTTAGGTAAAAGAATTCCTAAAATAAAAGCAAAGGACACTATCCACCATTGAGATAAAGTCAGAAAGTTGGCCTTCAAGGTTCCAGGTCGTTATGTTAGACCATCTTGATACTAATCCTTCGATGACTTCATGCTTTAGCTGTTTAATTAATGCCACAATAGTTAATAGGTAGTATATGATCACCAATTCATCATATAAATATCCCATTCATTTTGGGATGTAATTTTACTTTTGTAGAAGAAATTAGTTACATACCTGATTGATAAATATTTGTTAAGTTTTATATATCAATTGGGCTTTTAACAAACAAGTCATGTATGCAAGCTCAAATGAGATTGCAATCCAAAACCAATTGACAATGAATGGAGTAACTCACAAGCTTATATACATATTCAAACCCTTCAATTTTATCAATGTGCGACAACACCCCCTTTTATACTACAACAATATTAGATACAAGTTAGTTGAAAGTAACCTTTACTTAAATACATACATGATTTTTAAATAATTAACTATTCTAGTACGGAGCTCAAATATGAGTTTCTAAATTATTTCAAGCAAGATATGCCCATATTCTATTTGAAAGATCTTATTTCTATGCCAAAGAAATTTCGATTTACAAATAGAGTCTATAAACATCAGATAAGCAAGAAATGCCTATGTTTGATTGTTATTATTGTTGTTATTGTTATTAATAAACATTTGATAAACTAAACTGATCAGTTTCTATCATTTTTTAAAAATAATGGTGGTGATTTGAGAAGAGGGAATAAAGGCAACTAAAATGATGATGGTGAAATTAAGCACTTCCACTTTTGGAAAGACATGCTCCGTAGCAAACCTACCATTTTTAAATTATTCAAAGTTCCACCCTCAGTCCTCCCTGCGGACCCTACCTTCATTTTTCAATAATAATAATAATAATAATAATAATTTACATGGTCATTATGCGGCTGTCTCTGTCGCAGCCATCAGACTCATCAACCTCTCAACCCCCAGCCACCCCTGCCGCCACTCTGCCTTTGCTGCCCTGCAATGATAGTAATAATAATAAAACAAACATCTCACTCGTTCTAAGCTTTCTCTTTCATAATCAATTCAGTTGTTCCTCTCGTTATCTTCTATCTCCTCCAAATCTGTTATTAGATTCGCTGCATTCCTCTCATTCTCCGATCCCAAACACTTGCAAAAACAACATTAAATTATCCAAATTATCACCTCATGAGCCGCCTTCTTTGAGCTGGTTGACCTTCGTCAACTTAACTTTGATCTCATTCTCTCTACTTTCCTGGTTTTGCCCAATTCCGGAAACACCTCAAGATCACTTTTTTACATCCATTAACCTTCTGGGCAACACAAAAATCACGACTTTATTCACTTCAATGGATTCATATGTGGAACCCCAGTTTCATCATCATCATCATCATCATCAACATCAGCAGCATAATTCCGGGTTGCTCCGTTTCCGCTCAGCTCCGGGCTCCCTGTTTAACGAGTTCACCCAGAGTCCCACTCGATCTGGGGATGACTTCTTGGATTCCTCCTATGAGAGCAAGCCTCATCCTCAGAGCTTGAATAATTCTCAAAATGGGTATTCAGGGTCGGGTCAGTTGCCGCCTCAGTACCCGAAACATCATATGGGTTCGGGTTCGGGTTCGGGTTTGGGTTTGGGTCCAGATTGGAGCTCGATCCAATGGTCGATCGAATTCGCTGGAAATTGATCGGCATGGTGGTTTGAATCTTAATCGGCAGAGTAGCTCCCCTGCTGGGTTGTTCAGTCATCTCATGAATCCCCAAAATGGTAATTATTCTTCGGGTTTTATGTGTTTTATTAATTGTTGTTACCCATTTAAAGAAAGAAATTTGGCATATTGGAAGGGGGATTCAGGGGAATTAAAAATATTTTACTATTAAAGGAAAATTGCCTATTTTTAGTAAGAAAAATCCATTTATTTTGAACCCCAATTGATTTGAACTGATGTTGGTTGTACACTTGTACTTGTCAGTTGTCCCTTCCCTTTTGTATATACTATATCCTCCCACTTTATATCTTACTTAGGTCAATTAAGTTACATTGATTAGATTTTTGCAATGAAGTTGGTCGATCAATGCATGTTTGGGCCAGCCTAATCAAGTTTTGGAGGACAATATCTACTTCATTAAGTTTGCCAATTACACACTAGTCCTATTGACCCAAGGATTGATTGGAATGTAGCATGTATAGACTAATCTGCTTGGTCCTTAGATTTGGACAGGCGTTGTGCAAGATCTAGTCACTTGGCGTAAGTCGATAGAGGAATGAAAAATTAATGTGAGGGCGACGACAATACCTATTTTAGTGTGTAGGTTTAATAATCACTTTGTCGGCTGGTATGAGCTCTCTTTATTTGAACTTATTGACTTGTTTATAAGCTTGACTATGCTAATACAGTTAGCCTTGTACTACTAAAACACGAGACAATTATATGAAAACAAATGGGCTCTTAGAGAAAATAGGTTTTTGTCGTAGTAACTTGTTTACGAATATTGTTGGGCGACCTTTGATTAATATCTAATATTGTCAGTAGAATTGAATTATGTAGCCTAACATGAACATCCATGATCGTATTCATGCATGTATAGTTACTTTCTTGAGTACGTTCACAAGATTGGTGCTTGAATGTTCACAATAAGGTTTTTGAATATTGAAATTTTTTCCCCCAGGGTACACCATCATGAGAGGTCGAGGAAACTTCAGAGTAGGGAACGGTGCCAATGGCGAATCACGTCAGCATTTGAGTAGGCTCGACATGAGTCATTTGCCGCAGATCCCAGAGATTGCAATTGAAAATATCAAGGAAACAAGACTTGATGATGATGTGATCAAGTTCAGAAACCGGGAGGATGAGGCTGGATTCGAAAGTCCAGCCAGGTTCCCATTCACTTCTTGTAATGACTCAGGTTCAGATTCATCGCATCTTTCTGAGGTGCACATCTTTACCTGCATATTTTTCTGTCACACTGGTTTCCTATTTCCTCTTGATTTGTTTGGCGGGCAAATGATTGAGAAATTTTTGGCCCGTGGTCAGAATTGTGGGCTAGCGAGTCACCCCAATTTATTGATGCATCATTTGAGCTTACCAAAGACTTCAGCTGAGACGGCTGCTGTTGAGAAGTTTCATTTCCAAGACACAGTTCCTTATAAAGTCAGAAGGAAAAGGGGTTGCGCGACAAACCCTAGAAGTATTGCTGAGAGGGTAACTTCTTAATCCCTTTTGCGTATGTTGTTTTTATTATGTCGGATACTCGACAACTCAACAGTTACGAATACATTATACTTTCTTCTCGATCTTAACGTTCTGAGACGTGAACATGTACCCATGTTGTACACTTGTACTTGAGCCTGTGTAACACGGTCTCGTAGTTCAGTAATGGGCTTCATTGGTTCCTGGGGACATGAATACCTGATCGGAGCATGGAAGTTGGTAACTTGTGTTAGTACATGAGCTCAAAAGGATTTATGTATGTTTGATTATTTCAGGTGAGAAGGAATCGGATCACTGAACGAATGAGGAAGTTGCAAGAGCTTGTTCCAAACGTGGACAAGGTTAGATCACATAATGTGCGTATGATCTGTTCTTCAAACAAGAACATTTCTGCTTTTTGAGCCTAATAATTTTCTCTTTTCTTGCAGCAAACGAACACGGCAGACATGCTCGATTTAGCTATTGATTATATCAAAAACCTTCAAAATCAGCACGAGGTCCATCTCTCAGTTCATTAGAAGATCAACTGTCAAAATTATCTGAGGGATAATGTGGTGGACATTTACAATACTTAATCTCCTTTTCTACTACAGGTTCTAAGCGACAATCGAGCAAAGTGCGACTGTGTAAATCTGGAACATTCACTGGCAAGTTCAACGAAGCAGTCGAGGTTTAGCTCGTGCGAGTTTCTTACCACTCACTTTGGTTGTTCTTGAGGTTAATTTTGCTCCTTGTCCGAAGGACATGGAGGATCTTCAATAAATTGTTGGCTTCAGTAGTATCCTTTGTTGAGTTCCATTGATCCTATCAGAAAAAGGGCAAATCAGTAAGGCAATCTGTATAGCAGACCAGAAATATTCCCACTTTGAATTGTCACATGATAACATCTAATACTTATCAAGTTTTGATGCTATAGTGAGCAAAAGGGAGTAGACTTTATAAAATGTACGTGTTCATAGTTGTGCTCATTATATATTGGTTTAGAGGTTTGATTTTGCTAGATCACTAGGCGTAGTTCATAAAACAAGTATCAAAGAACAAGGTTGGGCTTTAACATAACTGCAATCAAAATCAGAATCTCGACTTTTATAGCCACCAATCTCTTGCTATTTTCGTGATGTTTAGTATGCCTTATTTTCATAGGAATAGCAAAAGAAAGTTGCATATGTCTACCTAAGAGGGGGCCGAAGGAATACCTCATAGGCTTATATATTATTTAAAATTTATGTCCTTGTTAGAAGACACGATACTTGTTTATAGACCACCTATTTAAATTGTCACAAGGTGGGATGGTATAACTAACAATTTGTTGCATTTTACTTTTAATGACTTGATACTCTTTACATTTTATTCCATCAACCCTATCTAAAGCATGTTTGGAGGTTAAGCATTAACAACTTATTTTTAATGACTTGACATTATTTACATTTTATTACACTAACTAGCTAAGATTTATGCTAACAATTTATAACTAATAATGACAATTATATACAGATCTTTATACAAATTTGTTTCATTTCTATAACAGGCTAATAGCAACTCAATTTTATGAGGGTCCTGTTAGGGAAAAAACAAACAGAGTTTTAATATTTATAAACCCCAAGTGCAAGGTGTATCGTTGAGTACTTGGGGTGTCGTCCGCAGGGAGTTGTGTTTCCAACTATCAAAGTTCACTAGAGCGTATCAATCTAGGCGAGATCAAAAGCGAAGAAGGGAAAACTAAACTACGGTAACAAATATAGAAAAAGCGACTTGGAGTCGTGATTTGACCAATGGACGAACCAACTAATCAAGACGAGTCGTAACCTACCCAAACTACATCATGAACTAGAAATGATCGGTTGCACCATCAAAGACCACCCAAACTCTTTCTTAAGGGTCATGAGCTAATCTAATTAGCCTAATCACCTATTTTCATGGGGTTAGCCCAATTAGACTACAAAACTAGCAACCCCAGATCTAACTCGATTCGGATACTATTTTCATGTCCCGAACTCGGTTATTCCCTCTCCCACACTAGCTAATTGACATCACCTCTCAGCATAAGTCAATCGCCCAAAAATATGAATGAAAGCTCTCTCAAGGATTTCATCGAACACTTGGTGGGCGTGAGGGAAATCTCTAGGATCTAAGCATAGATTGGGTACAGTTATGCCTAATACAAGATCAATTAGTTATCAAGAGGCTAATTACAATCCAAATCCGCAAATTCTAACAACTAATCATTAATAAAATACAAAAACCTAAACCTAAACCTAAACTAACGAAGAACATAATAAACATGAATTGAAAGAAAGAGAATGAAATCTAACAACCAAATAAAACATGACTTAATAATCAAAACTAAACACTTAAACTAATACAATCTAAACTAATAAGATTAAGCAAGAACAAAATTGAATAATAAGAGAGAGCGAAGAAGACTTATGCTTGAATTGAATGAACGAACTCGGAATCCACAAGCTTGAATCTCAAATTAATACCACTAAAATCCTAATCTAATCCCTTCAAAGGGGTTTTTATTGGCTAAAAACCTAAACTAAACTACCCTAAGGAAGTGGAAGAAGAAGTCTCCCCCGAACAAGGTCGAGAAAAGAGAATTAAATAGAAGACAAGGCGGGCCGCGAACAACCAAAGGAAACGGGGGCACGACCGTGCCTAGGTGGCACGGCTGCACCATGCCATGTGGCGCGAGGTGGCCGTGCCACCTTGCTGGCCGGCTGCCCCTGACTGGCTCCCGTTTTTCTGCCTTTTCGCCTGTTTTGATCCTTTTTCGCGATATTTGCTTGGTTCAACTTATTACCTGTAAGAATAAATAAAATAAATAAAAATCTCAAAAAATACTTAATAAAACAAGAAAAACTCTAAAGATTACGTTATTATACAAGCTAAGATTAGATAAAAAGGATATGTAAAATGCGACAAATTATCACCTAATAGGTCCGAGCTAACACATTATTTACAGGAAAAATCTAAACTCATCTTTATTAATAGACCGATCATGATCAAATTTGACCTATTTTTCAATCAACTAATCCTAATTTAACTTGACCTGTCGATTGAACAACTACAACTTCGATGTCACACTTAAGAGTTTGGGTCCCACTTACAATTTTTTTGGAGCCCACAACATCATCCCTCCAAAAAAAGTGAGAAAGGAAGAAAAGTCAATGAAATGACTGTTCCCCGTCGCTAATGCTGCCCACGGAAAAGGCTGCATTTTATTGGTAGGCGAAGCCGTTAAGGGGAACCGCTAAAGTCGTTGCTCTCTCTTTCTCCCCCCTCCTTCCCTCCCCCTCTCTCCGTGTTCGTCATCATGCCTCGGAAATTCTGGATTTTTTCACCCTCGAAACCCTAACCCTATCTCCAAATCAACAACCTTCCCAAATTGTTCTTCCTTTCAGTCAGATATTCATCGGAAATTAAACTTGAAGTCAAAGGATCGGAATTTCAAAAACATCGATTGTGTCGCATGCAAAATTTTCTTGTAGGCAGATGTTTATGAGGGAATTTTGGGCAGAAATTTGTATTCTGGAGATTAGGATATTAAAGATTTGACGTTGATACATAAAGAATGTCGAATCTTTATGGAGATTTTAGTCAGAAAATCGATTACGTGTTTAAGGTGGTATTAATTGGGGATTCGGCTGTTGGTAAATCCCAGCTTCTGGCCCGATTCGCAAGAAATGAATTTAGCGTTGATTCTAAGGCTACGATTGGGGTTGAATTTCAGACGAAAACCCTGGTGATCGATCAGAAGACCGTCAAAGCTCAGATATGGGATACTGCCGGCCAGGAAAGGTCTGACCCATTGATTTTTTGCTTAATTACTTGTTCTTTTCAGCTGAATATCATCATAATTTCTTTTTTCACGACAAATATTGACATAAGCTTATATCTAACTTTTAGTTATACCCTACAAGATAGTAATATAACATTCATATTGCAATTTGTGCTGATTGACTTTCATATTTTGACTTCTATCTTGGACATTGGAGATTGATGGATATTTTTCCCTTTTTTTTTGGGGGGGGGGGGGGGAGGGAGGAGGGGTTAATATCATGTTGCTTGGAATCGAGAAGTATCATCTGTCAGAATGGATATCGAACCAAGTGTTACATTGTATCTGGATGACTTTAGTATTGCATTTAGGTACTGCTGACTTTGAGAACAATGAGTGAGTAATGCGAGCAAAGGAATCAAGTGAGGACACAGTCATACACTAAGAGAGATTAGGCACATGATGTATCTTATCCCATCCAAAATATCATAGTTGTCTTTGTTAAGGAAGACTGTTGATAATCACAGACTAGTGAACACCGATTGTCAGCATTATCTGTTTGCTGTTTGATATTCTTTGTGGAAGTTGAAGAATAAAATGTGCTTGATGTGGCAAGGAAGATTAGAATTAGGAAATGTTGGATAAATATTCCTTTTTTCTTCTTAGGTGAAATGGGGATCACCACGACTTCTTCCTCTTTTGCAACTAGCGGATATTGTTGATACTCTGAAATCTAGTCATTTTAAAGTTATTTTACAAGTGTGTTTTTCATTCCTATGTAAATGAGATTCCAATTAGGTTTGTTTAGTTGTGCAACTTGTTAGTAAATGCCTCATCACCTCACAATCCTGTTAAGTATTCTGATTGGTATAATCAGTGTTTGCATCTGCTAGGTTCGAGAAAGTCGAAATGCTCATATGATTGTTGGTGAGTAAGGTTCTCTCCCTCTCTCTCTCTCTCTCTCTCTCTCTCTCTCTGGGCTTTGGGGGAGGGGGGATTGGTGGGTGGTTTGCAGCTCACTTATCACATTAAATTGGATCATATCGGATCTTACCATCCATGATTGTGCTGCAGGTTTCTCTGCTTTCCCAGAATTTGCTTCTAACATTGTAAGATGACATAGTGATTTCCGCGCTTCAATGGTGGTGGTTTTTTTTTTTTTTTTGGAGGGGGGGCGCGGTATAATAGGTCCCATTGTTCCTTGTATCTACTAGTTTCCATGAAAATATGCCATGTCGAAGTTGAAAGATCATCTTTCAGATTTAGTTTTCTCCTATAGCCTACATAAGAAGGGAACCACATATCCACAATAGCGTGTTAAAAAGACTGTGGTCAGCCAAGTTTTACCAGGGGAAAAAAAGGACCCCTTTGTCTGTCATTTGAAGGAAATAAAGAAGTCCTTTTGCAAGTCAGCTTATCCATTATCTTCCAAGCATAACAGCTGAAGGGATGTAGTTAGCTTTAGCATTTCCTTGCCTAAGAGAGAATTTGTGTCCCTATAGCAGTTATTCAGGAGGTGTGGAATTGCAGCTTTTGAGAGAACAGACATACAGATTACATAAGAATGATGAGGAGGCTATTTGTTAAGAATGAAGAATTAAGAGGCTTAGATTCAGAGTAACAGCTTAAATGACAATTTTGTGTCTGATTGAAGTTGTGAATTTCTCATAGCATCTGTCCAGAGAGTAATCCGTTAGGTCAGTGCAACAGATCTTCGCAGACCAATTTACCATCTTTCTAACCAGCATTTTTATTGCACTAAGGTGGGGCGGAGGGAAGAACAGTCAACAGATCTCAAAATTACTTGTAGTAGTGTAGGTCACTGAGTGGCCAATGTACACAAGAATATTGTTGGATTCTTCATGCTGATAAATCCCAAATCAGAGCTACTTAAGGGCACCAGGTTACCTTTTCTGGCATATAACTACTGCTTTAGGATCACAATGCAGTGTTGCACATACGGTAGTGGTTCACTCATATTGGTGACGCCAAGTAAGGAATTTATTTTTGCAACGCACTCACATTGTAAGTGAATGATTTGGGATTTGTTGCTTGCTCTGTTGCATATAACTTCTGCCAATAATTGATTAGTCCTATGAAAACTCCTCTTTTTTGTTTTTTTTTTTTTGGCCGGGGGTGGGGGGTGGGGGGAATTAATTGTAGTTTGAACCGCAGTTGAAAAGAATATGCATGTGAGGGTCGAGATAACGCATCTTATGTAATTTCTACGAAGGGGGAGTAACAGACTTATACTGTAATGCCCTCACTTAATGGGTTATGTGGCTAAAAAGATTACTAGCCTAAACCAAACCATCACACCATTCGTCCTCACTCGAACCCAACTACAAGCCACCTCAAACCTGCTGTCTCCATTCAGGCCTTCAAAGGGGAGACACTCGTTGTAGACTTGTAGTGATTTATCATGCCATGTCTAAGCTATTTTGTTTTATGCTCCGCCCTGAATTTGCTCCAGTAACTTTTTCTTCGACCAGGTATCGAGCAGTTACAAGCGCATATTACAGAGGAGCAGTTGGGGCAATGCTAGTATATGACATGACCAAGCGTCAATCATTTGATCACATTGCCAGATGGCTGGATGAATTGAGGGGGCACGCAGACAAGAACATCATCATAATGCTAATTGGCAACAAATGTGATTTGGCTTCTCTACGAGCAGTACCGATTGAAGATGCAAAAGAATTTGCGGAGAGGGAGAACCTCTTCTTCATGGAGACGTCTGCTTTAGATTCCACGAATGTTGAGACTGCATTCTTAACCGTTCTGACTGAGATTTACAGAACAGTCAGCAAGAAGAGCCTCTCAGCCAATGGCCAATCAGATGAAAGTAGTAACGCTGCCTTGCTTAAGGGAACTCAGATCATTGTTCCTGGACCAGAGGCAAATAAGGAAGCGCAAGGAGGCTGTTGTGCATGAAAACACAGGGATTGAAGATGGTACAGATTATTAGAGAAAAGCGATCAATTTGATTTAGGTTGTAATGTGTGTAGATCCAGGGGGAAAAAAAGAAAGAAAGAAAACCTTGATCTATGAAGATGAGGGCCTTTTGGCAAACAGCAGTTAGCTGTTTGAATTAACTGTTTATATTAACTGTTTGAATTAGTTGTTTGTAGAAAAACTGTTCGGTAAAGTTAGTTGTTTCTAATAAAGATGTTTGGCAAAATTCTATTTATATCCTTATCTCTAAATTACTTCTTAATACAAGATATTTTTTTATTTATTGGTTAATTTCTTTTTAAAAAGAATTAAATTAGTGTCATAGGTATAAATTAACTTTATTTGTGATCATAGAGAAAAAATAGAAGAAAAGCTTCATTGATAAAATTTTAGTTTCTTATTAAATTCTCCATAACTTGTATTCATCGTCTACCTTATTTCTTTTCAATTTGTTTTATGTAAATGATGTCAATGTTTTATAACGTTATTTTATTATTTTTAAAATTTGTTTGGTTTATAATGACTTTAGCTTCATTAGATTCAATTCCTACAAAACATAGTATCAAATGTTACTATGTCGCATCGATCCAAAGCTCCTTATCGAGGTAATCGGAAGGGATATTGAATAATCTAAAATATAAATATCAAAATATTAGACGTTCATAAAGGTGCATGTTGAGAGAACCACATAAGCGTGACATAATATACTAGCGAAATTAGAAAATCTACACCAAAATATATACTACTTGGTTAAGAAAAAAATGCAAACAATAAAAGAGATAATACGACTTCAACGGTTTGTTTTTGCCTTAAAAAATAAAGAAATTATCTCTATTCTTGTTAATCCTCAAGATCTAACTGAGTTCGAATGCTACTAAAGAACACTTTATAATACCATATACTCTTTCTATTTTATAAAATAATATTCTATAAATATAATGTAATGGCATGTAATGTAATGTAATTTGTTTAAAGTCTTAGACAAATGTGTCATTTTCACAAAAAGCTTTTTTGAAAAGACTAGTAGAAACAGCCTTTTCAAAAAGAGATGTTTGGGGCCAAATAGCTGTTTCAAACGGCTATTTATCAAATACCCATTTGACTGTTTGACTTGATCAAAACAGTTAAAACACCCTCAAATAGCTATTTTTTTACAAAAAAACGGTTGTTATCAAATACCTACAAGTTATTACAACGTAGATTTCTCACTTTAAAAGCGCTGACTCTTCTACTAGTACTGAACTACTGATCGATTTTCAAAGAAGGCAAGTAGACTACTAGACTACTAGTTGATGCAATAACTCGACCTCCCAACCATGCTACCGATAACAATTGAATACCACGAATAATACAAAGTACAAACCAAGTGGGGATACTGTGCCCTTGGATCTGCTCCTGCTTATAGCTTTTGTGTGCAGTAGCTCTGGCACATTTTGACTAGATTTCTCACTTTAAAAGCGCTGACTCTTCTACTAGTACTGAACTACTGATCGATTTTCAAAGAAGGAAGGCAAGTAGACTACTAGACTACTAGTTGATGCAATAACTCGACCTCCCAACCATGCTACCGATAACAATTGAATACCACGAATAATACAAAGTACAAACCAAGTGGGGATACTGTGCCCTTGGATCTGCTCCTGCTTATAGCTTTTGTCTGCAGTAGCTCTGGCACATTTTGACTAGTTTGGCCGCCTATAGTATGTGTTTAGAACTAGTCAATCTTGACAAGTCAAGCATGTAAGGATGGAAACAAAGACATTCAACTGATGGCTACCTGGCTAGCAAAGACTATGTCAAACAAAAGATTTGCGGGTCTTTAATTTAAATGCATAATAGAAGAAAATAATTACGCATATAGGCCCACAGCATGTACAGTTGAAGCAATTGAGACATGCCCTTGATGTCTCTGCAATGTACCAAGAACAATGGATTTGGACCTTGAATTTGGATGTGGGCGGGTCTCATATGGGGGAGAAGTGCTGTAATTTGGCTGAAAGAGTAAAAGAAACCAGACAGTAAAGCAATATTTGGGGTTGAAAATCGGACCCATTATTTGAAGGTGGAATTTGAGTGGAAAATTTCAGGTTAGTTACTAAGTTAATTGGAGGGATGTAGTGTGGTGTCCTTAAATAGATGGGACCGTATGCCATGGCAGAGACTTCGAGCAGAAAGAAAACATCCATGGGGTGGGAGCTGTTTGTGCTCGTGCACCTCGTGGCTGTGCTCACTTCTCACTAATCCAGTCCCCTCGCGTCTCACGCGATTGAGTAGCTTAGTATCGTCCTATTTGATGCAGTTTTTGACTGCTCATAGTTGGCAGCATACCCAATCTGGAGTACAGAGGCAACAATCTTATCCTCAGAGTACAATATCAACTCGGTCCAAAGTTTGAATTGATGATTGAAGACTTAAGAACAGTTTTATATTTCGGTGCACCCCATCGCGTGAATGCCCTTTGAGTTTGAAACGTAAATGCTAATGGCTCCCTTATCTTGCACAAAAATTTAATATAGAGGTTGTTGAGATTCAAAGTTGAGCCGTCTCATCCATAAGTGCTCCAACACCGTATTCAACCAAAAGTTTTAAGTTTTTTGTTAAACATTGGCATTTTAAGAGGCCTTAAGCATGTTTGTAAGCTAATTAGTTACTCTATTATTTGCTAATTGATTTCGGTTTGAAACTTCATAGACTTGTATACATCACTTGCTTGTTGCAAATCCAATTTAAACTTTTGGTTGAATTGCTTCTTGAGCATGATATAGCATATTTCTGAGCATGTACTTTGCAGCAAACCCTCTCCCCTCCCCCAAAGTTTCGACCATTAATTAGCATAGCATCGGTATTTTAGAGTTTAATTTTATCACCCTTGGAATTTTGGTGTTATATTATAGGAGTATTATTCCAGCGATATGTAAAAAGTTGAAAGAAATTGACTGATTTAACCCCCTCTTTTAATGCTGCTAGCATATTGCCTCTCAAACCTGTTGTCCCCATTCAGACTTTCAAAGAGGAGACACTTGTTGTAGACTTGCATGTAGTGGTTTATCATGCCACGTCTAAGCTATTTTGTAGTGGTTTACAACTATCAACTCAGTTAAAAGTTTAAATTGATAATTGAAGACTTAAAAATCCTTTTACATTTTAATGCACCCCATCACGTGAATGCCCTTTGAACTTGAAGCGTAAATTTTAAGGACTCTTTTATCTTGCACAAAAATTTAACATGGAAGCGGTTGAGATTCACAATTGAGGCGTCTCATCTATAAATGCTCTGACACCATATTCAACCAAAACTTTTAAGTCTTTTTGTTGAGTCGGTTCTTGAATATAGTATTACAGCAAGTTTCTCTCAGATTTATCGTCATTCTCGTTTGATTAATTTGTATGCACATGTAGGACCTTGTTAGTAGCCTACATGTCATGAGGTGCATTGGAGCTGTAAAAATGGGGCTGTCCCACATCGGTATTTTAAGAGCCCTTAAGCATGATTATAACTTACAAGCTAAGTAGTTACTGCTCAGAAGAAATATGCTTCTTGAACATAATATAGCATACTTCTTCTGAGCAGATACTTTGTACAAACTTCAACTATTTATAACATCCAAACTTGACAACGTCCAAGATGTGCAGCTAAAGTCTTAAAAAGCTGAAGCAAAAATTACGAAACAAATTCATATATGATGAAATCAAGAACCCAAAAGGCTTTAGATGAATATTGTTAAATATATTTTTGTCAATCATGTCGTGGCCTAGTGCTTACTACGTAAAGCTTTGAGACTAGTAGAACTCCATCTAATTTTCCAGTTGAGTAAATAAATGTCGCGCTCACTCGTACTCAAACACATCACATAGAGATGCATGGATTGGTGCATCAGAAGCACTGCCATTTTTCACATTGGATGTCAGATTTACAAAGATAAATAAATGTATTACCAACACATCTTCATCATTTATTACTTATGTGGGACATAAAAAGATACATATGATGTTATTCACTTTCTACCTTCATAAAAATATGCATGCATTATACGATCAACATATCTTGATTCAATTATGTTTAACAAAAGATCGAAGATTTTAAACCCTTATAATTTAACGTCTTATTTTTTTTATGTAAGATTTTAAACTTAAATTCTGCATATGGAAAAATTTATAGATGAAGAATTTTACCACTAAATTAATAATAATCTAATTATATTTAACAGATGATCAAATATTTTAAACAAAAAAGTAAATATATCAATTTTTTAGATTAATTTATAATAATATACACGAAGATCTTTGTATTGTATGTGACATCCTAATATTGTGGACGGATTTGCAACCCTGTTGGACTTTTCAACAGCAATTCATCCTAAATACAATATCATCCTTACATATGGATATGGTGCAACCTAACGAAGCAACAAACTTTCAATCATCCACCCCAAATACAAGCCCTCCTCCCCCCCCCCCCCCCCCCCCCCCCAAAAAAAAAAAAAAAAAGGGAAGAAGAGAGGATAAAAAAGAAAATTAAGAAAGAATGGGGGAAGGGAAATATTAAGAAAGAAAAGCCTGCCTCAAGTTCCGGGATCATGGATATGCCCTTGGATTTGCGGACTTGAAAATTCCTCCCTTTTTTTTTTTTTTTTAAGAAGAATGCTCAACAGTCCACCAAATGCCAAATCCAAGGTTCAAATCCATAAACCCAAAATGAAGCTATCTTATTTCCGATCGTACATCATACATAGCATCTACAGAGTAACTTCAGTCCACGAGGTCTGTGACTATCAGACCTCCGATTTGAAGTAAGATCTCATTTAATCGTAAACTATGTAACATGTACACATATCATATCGTACAAGTTAATATGACTAGCAAAGTAAGGTCTGTGCCCACATCTAGCCACTGCCATAGTGATGGCAAGGCGGCGAGTTAATCGAGTGGACCGTGAAGGCACTAAACCTTGTTCGAGTGACAGAGTGGCCTTGCTGAAGCAATTGAGACATGCCAATGGAGTTACAGTGGCTTTTAAGGAGGAGAGAAAGGAAGGAGATGAACCAAAGAAAGAACAAGAGCATATAATAGCCAGGGTTTATGGGGGTTTCCATCTTCGTCATCTTCTAA
Source organism: Carnegiea gigantea (assembly GCA_029747015.1). NCBI lineage: Eukaryota > Viridiplantae > Streptophyta > Magnoliopsida > Caryophyllales > Cactaceae > Carnegiea > Carnegiea gigantea. The sequence continues at coordinate 1,136,161 of JAKOGI010000032.1, read as the reverse complement.
CCGCTTATTTCTCTCTCTCAAAAGCAAATGTAGCCTTGTCAGGCTTCACCAATTTATAGCAGCGAGGAGTACAGAAAATTCAATCGTGAATAGTACTATGTAAATGGAAATTTTTTTAAGGAATTAATTAAACTTTTCTATAAATATAGTACTTTTTTTTTGGGTTGTTTTATGGAGATCTTCTTGAACTGCATGCAGCTCGTGGCTTCAGTGGCCGTAGTAGCTGGGTAGAGATTAGACTTGGTAAAAAGTTGTCATATCTGAATATTCGAATGTGTTCTCTAGGATGCAGCAGCTGTCTTCCTGTTAGTCGTGTAGTGGCTGTTTTATATTTCTTTTTTTTTGTAAGGGTTTTGCCCAACTAATAATTGGAAAAAAAAGGAATGTCTGGGTATGGCCTCTACCCCTTTTCTAATCCACTACAAACCTCTTGATTAGTAGCCACTAGAAATTAAAGGTTAATTAGTATGAAGTTAATCTCACGTCAACCAAATTAATACTTGTGCTCCCCTTAAAGACGGCTCACATCATTGGTGTATAAGCCAATTGAATACGCGGTTGGCAGAAAATGAAATATAACCAAATTAGACGACTATAATAATCCTTTCGATCTTTACAAAGCTTATTAATATTGATTGTAGTGTTTTCAGACAACTTGCCCACACGTTATAAATTCTTGAAACCTGCTGATCGGTATATACTATTGAAAATTGAGTATTTTCGAAGCAAAATTGTGAAATGTCCAATTTAATTTATGATAAATTAATGTTGCAAATCCACAGAATTTAACATGAAACCATTAACATAGGTTACCCAACGCCCAACAATCAGAACACGTTGGATTAATTAAACAACTACTCATCAAAGACAACGACTGAATCCTTCTCTTTTTTTTGGAGGGGGGGCCTTTCCAAGTAATCATGTAGAAGCATTCGCAAAAGTCCATCTGATCTAATTATTTAAATTTGCTGACGTGAAAAAATCGGGTTCACTCATAGAATTTCTATTTGGAGTTAAGATTAGGATAATCGGTCATGTTCAAGTTGAAATTCAGGTCAGGTTCGAATATAACAATATGAGTCTAGATTATCCGAATTGTATGACCATTCGAAATTTGCAACTGTTTTGAAAATGGACAAGTTTAGACATTAGGAAAAACAGCTTCAGAAGTCGAACAATTAGATCTGGGTTAATTCGGTCTAAAATCTTGTGAATTTTTGATTAACAACTCAAATAACCATATTAGGACCTGTGAAATTTGGGTATAGGTTCGGTCATTTACATAATTTTGGTCAAATTTTCAAAAGTTTAATTCATAAATTCAAATAGCCAAACAATAGGCTTCGGACATCACACATTTGAGTCTGGGTCCATTCAAGGTATTCGAATGTGCAATCCAAACACAATCCATATAAGGTGTTTCTGCTCGAATGTCCAATCTATCCATACCCGAATTTCGCCAATGCTATCATGGGCTTTCTTTTTATAGAGTACTAGCAGTTGATGGGTTTTGATTTAGGTTCGATGAAACTAACAACTAAAAATGATAGACTTCATATACAATACGAATTTATCGCAATATGTATGTTATACGCACATCATCAAATATATATTAAAAAATTAATATATTATAAATACACGTGTGAAAAAAAATATATACACATGAAAAGTAAGATCATGAAACTGCCGAATTTATCAAAATCATTGTCAAGTCAATAACTTACTTCAACAAACATTAGCATTGATGGTTGTAGGCCTGTAATATCGGTCACATGAAAACTATTTATCTTGAAACATTCATACCTTGACCATTTTTTTTTTTACAACGGTAAATTGGACCACCTTACTGGGCTTCCTATTTCAGGAAAAGATCCCGCAAGCCTACTGGCCGTAGAAGGAAGGGAAAACCTGCTGCAAAGGCCCAAAACCATCAACACCCTTGGCCTCCCAATAATTAGCAAGCAAATGGCTCCCCCTAAATTTGAACCCAGGTGGAGAGGATGGCAGAAAGCAGGGGGTACCAGTGAGGAACTGCCTCATCGACATGCCTTTGCCAATATAATAAGCAACTAAAGTTTAAGGACTTGGAATCATTGCAAAGAGAAAAACATGAATAACTTGGGGAACCAGGCTTGGGCTAGGAAAGCCATTGGGCTAGTGAGCCTTCAGCGTCTATTGGTCGGCTCTTCGGCCCAGGACGTGAGTTTGGGCCGGATAGCATTCTCGTTTTCTTCCCCCCCCCCCCCCCCCATGTAATAAGCTCTGCGCCTCACTGCCTCCTGCTTACTTTGACAAGGATAGAAAGATCATTGCCCTTCAAATGATCAATCTTGCTTAAAACATGTATCAATTTACATTTCATTAAAAAAGAAAACTTTTTGTGAAATATAAATTTGACGTACATTCACTAAGGTTGCTACATATGTTAGTTGATGAACTAGTGTAATAGAAATATATATATATATATATATATATATATATATATATATATATGTATTCCCCCGAAAGCAAATGCCTTCAAATACTTCACCCCTTTTTTTGGATAGCTAGATGTCTTCGAATCTTAATGTTGAATTATATATTTAAATTTCATTGACCTTCCTTTTTTTTGGGGGCCAAATGTCTTGATATGTAGGTAAGGTAAATGGTAAATGGTACAAAAATTTTATATAAAGGGTATTTGAGTTAGAGTTTTATAGAACTTGATTAGTAATAACTAATCCTTTTGGGTGTTATTTGAAAACAATCAAGAATTTTTTTCACAATTTTTTTCCCTTTTTCTGCAAATGTTTTTTCTTAAATTTTTGGATGGGATATTGTGACCTTTTGGATGGTCACTTTAACTTTTTGAATGCGTCTCTTATTTCTTGATTAGAAGTCTCCCTTGAAAAATTATCATCAATTTTGGAATGAGATTTAAATAAATTTCGGCTAACAACATGCTCTATATATGCATATCTCTATATAGAACACAAATAATGTAAGTTCTATTTCTTAATATTTTATTTAATTTTGGAGCAAGGCATAATTCTATTTGGTTGTAAAGTATCCAACAAATTATTCCAAGGCACTTACGTCTATAGTTTGTTGTCATTAATTTCTAGGGGAAGAAAAAATAATCACTTGTTTGGTAAGTAACTCCCAATTTAAACAACTAATAAACACCAATGATGAACATGATCAATGTACAACTCAAAATTCCTTCCTATGAGATGAATACGTTGTGACGAATTAATTCACTAAACTAACTGAATCTCATATGTTTTTCTCATCCTCCTCTTTTTATTCGGTTATTTTTGTCTCTCCGCATGAACAATCATTTACTAAATATGATAAATTCAGAAATAAAGTAGGACTTACACGGAAGGTGATATTAATTATTGTTATTGTTGAATATATTCAGAAATAAAAAGAAATATTATCTGAAACAGGTAAGACGCATACAATTCATAAAACATTATCCAAAATAAATTAGCAGTTCAATCACTTTCTTCACCGCTAAAAAGGGTTATTTGGGTGAGTACTGAGTAGCAATCAACGAAAACAACAGGCAGCCTTGTGGATGCGCCACATACCCTGTCTATGGGCCCTGTCTTTCTCTAATCGGCAGTCCGAAGCCCATGTGTCTAACCAGTTTCTTCTCCGCCCCCAGTTTTTCTTCTCAAAAATTTAATCTCTCTCTCTTCTATCTTGCGTTTTGTTCCTCTGAGTTGATTCATATTTTCTGGCCATCCTTCCTACTTTAATCTTTGTTCGAAAATATTCCCATTCAATCACATTGACCCATATAATTCCTTCCCCCTAGATTCATTCTGTGCAAAATTTGGTTCTTTTTCATCGATTCATTGTTTCCATCTGGGTAACTCACCATTGTTTACTACATCTTGCTGGATTTGATGGGTTTGTAGAGATTTTTGGCATCGTGTAGAGATACAAGTTTCTGGGTTCAATCCGAATTTGATTGATTCGGGTTCAATTTGCGGATTTTTGTGAAATTTTCTGGTGGGGTTGTCTTGATTATGGTGACTGTGAATTTGGGTATGCTTCATTATGTGTTGGACCATGTATATGGTGCATTTGTACACAGAACAAAAATAAGCCCACCATTTTTCTCTAGGGGTTGGGGTGGAAACAAGCTTGATCTGCTCGAAAGATTGATCAAACAACTCTTCCCTGAAGTTGAAGGGCAAAATTGGCCTCCCAGATTGATTCAACCAATTTGGAAGACTGTTTGGGAAAGCCAGAATGCTTGTTTGAGAGAAGGAGTGTTTAGAACTCCTTGTGATGAGCAGCTTCTAAGTGCATTGCCACCTGAGAGTCACAATGCAAGGGTTGCTTTTCTCACTCCCAAGTCTGTTCCCTCACATAAGATGGCTTGTGTGGTTCATCTTGCAGGTAACCAGCTGGGAGATCTTTTGATCTTATGTGGTTTTTTATGATTGAATTGATGAATTGGTATGTGGCTGTTGTAGTTCTGTTTTAGCTAGTGCGTTGTACTTAATTTAGGTTCGGATGTTGGTGATTCTTCTTTGCATATAGCTTCAAGTTCATTCTTCTGAAGAGTAGTGGGAAATTCATTGCTTAACCTTTGGGAAATTTTTGTCTTTTGTGTTAACCAGCCTGTTTATAGTTAGAAAAGCATATGAATTGTGATGCTTAGTGACCCTGCTTGCTGGATTCAGATGGGGTGCTATTGTTGAGGCCTAAATGTTGATTATGAAAGACTATGACTTCCAGTCTTCAATGAAAATTGCAATTTTGGAGTTACTTTTAAGCTGTTCTTTTCATTCTTTGGCCCTTTAAAAAAAAAAAAAAAATTCAATCCCAATATTGGGTCTAATTGAAGCAGCTCTCTGCAACTTAGGGGCAATGCAACATGTGTTTGATATTGCATATCTATCCAGGCAGGATTGCATGGTATTGGTTTGGTTGGTTGTTACTCGGTGATTTACATCTTCGAAGGTGTTTTACTTTCGAGTAACAATGTGGAATTTATGTGATGGTTGAGTCAAATTCTAAGGTTTTTTTGCAAGCAAAGAATTGGGTTTTGATTCAGAGGTTGCAGATAGCTCATTTACCTGTACCTTATAATCTGTCACTGATATTGTCAATATTGAAGTTTGATGTTGCTAGACAAGGTGTGTGTGACTCTTTGCGCAGGCACTGGGGACCATACTTTTGAACGGAGGTTACGTCTAGGTGGACCGCTATTAAAGCAAAATATAGCCACTATGGTGCTTGAAAGGTCGGAAATCACTCTTATGAAAATCAATTCAGGCTTCTCTTATGTTTCTGACTTCCAAGTTGTAATTTGTGGTCTGCAGCCCTTTCTATGGACAGAGACGTCCTATGTTGCAACGTGGTGCGAAACTTCTCTGTGTGAGTGATTTGTTATTATTAGGAAGGGCAACTATAGATGAAGCTCGAAGCCTTTTACACTGGTTAGATGAGCAAGGGTTCGGCAAACTTGGCGTTTGTGGACTTAGCATGGGTAAGACATCAACATTTTGAAACCTTGTCCCCGGGTCTCTAGGAAAAGCCAGGGTTGGGGAGTGAAGACAGATGTCTGTATAGTCAAGTTACGATGGGTCAACGTTTAGAGACTTTACCATCTTATAAGGCTGTGAATCTGGCGCGGCCAGCTGTGAGTTTGGCGCCAATCCCACCTTGTTGGTCTTTGTGCCTCTCTTCTATCTTCTGACTGGACTAAGGAGGTGATGATGGGGTGTTTTTTTGGTTTTTTTGGGGGGGGGGGGTGGTTGCTAAGATTTCTTTGAGTAAGGAATACTAATGTAAACTGATTTGATTAGGTGGAGTACATGCTGCAATGGTTGGATCTCTTCATCCTACACCTATCGCAACTCTTCCATTCCTCTCTCCACATTCTGCTGTTGTAGCATTTTGTGAAGGTGTTCTGAAGCATGCTACTGCATGGGATGCATTGAGGGAGGAACTTGCTGCACAAAAGGCTGCAATGACCCTTGATGAGGTCAGACAAAGAATGAGAGATGTGCTGTCTCTTACAGATGTTACCCGCTTTCCAATTCCAAAAAATCCAGATGCAGTTATATTCGTTGCAGCTACCGTAAGTCACATTTTCCCACATCCATTTAAGTTTAGGCCATACTTTTTGAACTTTAATTCACTGAGTTTAAGTTCCCGAATTGTAAGACTTATTGGTAGATGGATGTCCTAATCACTGAAATCCAGCGTCCCAGGACTACATATTTGTGCCTCATGCTGGACCCCAACTTAATATGGTTGCAAAAAATTTTGGTTGTGTTTTTATATCTGTTGGTTCTGTTATCTCTCTTAATCATTTGGGGTGAAATTCACTAAGATTGATGCATTTCTGTTATGCTGCAAGTGATATGAAGTCCATTTAGGAAGAGAACTGTGAATCCTTGTGGAAGAAAACAAGGAAGAAAGTCAAAAAAACAAACTTCTAGATGGAATGACAGATAGATCTGTGGATCCTTGTCCTTGGCCCCTCGTTCTCTCTTATGAACCTAGACGTTTGCTTAATGTAATTGAATTCTCTGAACCGGCAAGTTATGTAGAGGGAGTGGCTACATACTAGTTTCGGTGGAGAATGTTCCTTATCCTTCTGTTGATGATGCTCTACAAAATTGGTATTGTTGTCGAGTAGTACAATGTATACTTCTCTTAATGATGTGCATATGGTTCCTTATCCTTCTGTTGTTGATGCTTCACAAAATTTGTATTGTTGTCAAGTAGTACGATGTACAACTGTACCTTTGTAGATTATCGTGGACAATATGGCGAATTTGAGGCTAACTCTCTGGGCTTTTCTTTTTCTTACACATAGACCCAGCCCAAGTTAATTGCCATCGTGTCTTGACAGAACCCGGATCAATTATGCATTTATGCTTGCCATTGAGCTGCTCATTTGACCAAGACATGTTGATGCTTAAGCTATATTTAGCAGGGCTTAATGCAATGCAATACATGTTGTGTAATCCATGGTAGACTGTTGCCAATTTTCTTCTGTTGGTTACAACTGCATTAGGTTCTCAAACCGTGCATCGATGGGTTCCAAAATGGACATGTTGATTACATTGCATTAGATTTCCTTGTTCCCTGCCATTTGCCAAAACGCTGATTTCATGATTATGTTCACGAACTTCAGGATGATGGGTACATACCAAATCACTCAGTGTTGGAGCTTCAGAAAGCATGGCCAGGATCTGAAGTGAGATGGGTTACTGGCGGGCATGTCTCATCCTTCCTCCTCCACAATGGCGAGTTCCGAAGGGCAATCGCTGATGGACTTGACAGACTACAATGGAAAGAATCCCCCTTGTGACAGATCTCTGACTCATGTATGCTTTGTAAACCTGTAAATTAAATTGTTTCTGACTCCACAAACGGGTTACACCAAACAGAAAAAAAAAAGGGAAGAAAATAGGACAACCCAAATATGAATGACAAAATGGGTTGTCCTCTGTATACGTCCAAGTCTTCTGCTTGTATTCTGGCATTCTTTCTCTTGTTAAGCATCAAGGAGAAAGTGTCAACTGTCAAGTGTGAATTGTGTGTGAGTTATACATGCTGAGAACAACTATTGCTTATCATTGATATATGAGACGCAAAGTTATGTCAATTGAATGAATTAATAGTTATCTGGACCACTTGGTCTTGAATTTTTGGTCAGTTTAGGTCACCTTGTTTACAGTTCCGTGCCGGCTCTTTCTTGAATGGCCCCATTGAAAGTCGAAGCCAATCTGCGGTAAAAGATAGCTCATTAGTTCTTTTGCTAAAATTATTGAAAATTGAAATATATTCAGAAATCAGAACTAGCAGTCTTCTGTGTCTGCTGGTGAGAAGAATGGCTAAAAATTTCGGTCGTTCTTTTCATGAAGAGCTTTTATAAATTGGTCTTTCTACTCGTAGAGAAAAAATTGTTTATATTTTGATCTCTACATTTACGAAAGTGAGAACTGTTGCTTTACGTGACAGCTCCACAGATTAAAAGTGCCTAATTAGCCAAGGAGGATGTGCGAATGGGCTTAGGTAAAGTGCCTAATTAGCCAAGGAGGATGTGCGAATGGGCTTAGGTGTGCTCGACGAGTAAGTAAGAGCATTTGCAATAGTTGATGGTTCAAGGTTTACGCCATGCTGTCAAATCTGTGAACTCAAATATGAAAAATCCCTGAAGTGTTGCTCAACAGAGCACTCATTTGAACAATATGCGCGTCGAATCTCTCAGCTAAAAATGCAGATGTTGTATCGACCTCTTGCAGATGCTAATTATCTCATTTCAAGATTGCCTCTTCTAGAAAAGTTCATGTATGTATGCTGAAGCAGTTGACATCAAGTGGGTCATACCACATGCTGTATAATTCCCTCTTTTATTTACATTTTTTTATATATATTTTGGTCAACAAGTTGAATCCCAAGACCACCAAAACGGCCAATAAATACCCATGAAAATCACAACTCGCCATGCCAAAACACATCAAAACATTCCATCCTCCAAGCACCACACCATGTCCTCCCACCATTTCTTCCCCTGCCTCCTCTTCCTCCTCCTCCTGAGCCTTCACCACTCTCTCTCCTTGGCCAAGCGGTGCCACCCCGACGACGAGGACGCCCTCCTGCGAATCAAAGCCCACTTCAACAACGCCACCGCGTTCTCCACATGGACCCCACAGACCGCATGCTGCCGGAAGTGGAACATGGTCATGTGCAAGAGGCTCCCAAACACCAAAATCTTCCGCGTCAACTTCCTCGAGATCAGCGGTGAGGAAGGCATCAGCGGCGTGATCCCATCAGCCGTAGGGGACCTCCCCTATCTCGAAACCCTCATCTTCCGGCTCTTACCGAACCTCACCGGACCCATCCCACCCGCCATAGGCAAGCTAACCCAGCTCGGCCTCCTCTTCCTCAACTGGAACGACCTCACCGGACCCATCCCGCCTTTCCTTAGCCGGCTCACGAACCTCTCCACCCTCGGCCTCAACAACAACCGCTTGACCGGTCGTATCCCGTCCTACCTAGGCCGCCTCCCCAACCTCGGGGCCCTATGGTTGTACCAAAACCAGCTTACGGGCCCCATCCCAGCCAGCTTCGGGTACCTACAAAACGGGACCGTCCTCCAGCTGTATGACAACCAGCTGTCAGGCCCAATCCCGACGTCTCTGGGCCGGGTCAGCTTCGGGATACTGGACATAGCAGGGAACCAACTCACAGGAGACGCGTCGTTTCTGTTCGGGGAGGATAAACAACAGTTAAACCACTTAAACTTGTCGAGGAACAAGCTTTCGTTCAATCTGACAAACACCGTGATGAGTGGCATTGAGCTCGAGGCGGAGCTGCTCGTGCTCGACTTGAGCCACAATATGATATACGGTCAGTTGCCCACGTGGCTTGGCCACGCGTCGATTGTGTACCAGTTTAATGTCAGCTACAACCAGCTCTGTGGACCGATCCCGACGGAGGGAGGGGCGTTGCAGAAGTTTGATGCGTCTGCGTTTTCGCATAATAAGTGCCTCTGTGGTGCTCCATTGCCCCCTTGCACGGCCACCCACAGTTAGTCAGTACAGACTTGCAGGTCAACTCCTTGAAGTATTTATTTCAAGTGAACTTAGGAAATAAAGACTCGGGATTATTTAAAGCATGTTTACTGGCGGATGTACGTTCGAGGTTGGATTTCTGCATTGTTTTCAATTTTTATGAGTATTAATAAATAAGGGCCGGACAAAAATCCATTACAATAGAACTTTCAGCTTTTTGATGGCAAACTTGATGCTTGAATCTGCAATGACGTGATTGTATTAGTGAACAGCGAGAGTACCTCGTGATGGACAGGCTGGTTGTTGGGGCCAATCCAAGCTTGTAAAGGTCAGGTTCATTACATCTATGCGATGAAATGAAGGGTTAAGATCATTATATTATCAAACTTAATATTTCATTAGATAATCCAATTTGATACTGCTAGAATTGAACGTCGTTTGTTTTCGTTGGTGTAATAGACAAATATTAAAATTTGTTAATAAGATAACTGATTGCGTATGTAACTATTGACAATTTGATGATTTAGATTAAGACAAGAAAATAACAACCGTCTCATTACAAGATATTTACCATTATTGACAAAAATAATTAGCGGAACTATATAGGTACCTATAATTGAATTTGAGCTTTGGAGCACTGAACATGCATGGGTGCCTTGAGATCGACCTTCATCAAAAGTACAAGGAGACGACAAAGCATAACCATTTACCCATATACAGTACCGCACAAGCTATGAGATCTTTGCTCCCATGGGATGACATACACCCGTCCCAGATATTGAGAATTTGATAATCTTAAATCATATGAGTTGTTAATTTTGGTCAAAATATATAAAACACTTAAGAGTTAGCTTATTATAAGATATGTATGATCATCAATCAAACTTTTATATCCCATTTATAAAGATATTACTCGATTTTGAAAATTAGGGATTAAAAATTACAAAATAATATCAAGTATTAATGTAAAAAAGTTGAGGATATATTGAAACTCATATGGTTGGGAGATATCTATGAAAGTCCTGTTCTTTTTTTCTTTTTGGTATAAAAGTCATATAATATAGGATAATGGTAAAGGTCGAATCAAAACGCCAAAAAAAGTATACACCCTCCATTGTCTTAAAACTCTGCATGAAAAATCCTCGTAACATGTACTTGAGTATATTGTACTTGCTAGACAAACAAAAGCCTCGTCATTTGATCACAAGCAAAGTGCAGTAACGCCATGCATGTATGTACATTGTCTCCATGGGTAAATTGGGTCATCCACTAGGCTACCATTTAGGAATAGATGCAGCAAAATAGTCTAGGCACAGACAAAATCATTGCAAGGCCACCTGAATCATTGCTCTTATGAGGATACACCAAACTCAACTTCGATTGCTCAAAGTCCATAGTTGGAGCACCTATAGGATTCGTTTTATTGATGAAGTTCGACAGGCAACTTCATCAAGGCTAATTGTATATAACACCGAATTTATCGAGCACACTACTATTTTAGCAGTAAAAGCAACTACATTCTTCGATCACATCAAGATAGGATTGGATGTTGGATTCAAATGTGTATAGGTTCAAGATGACAGATTGTTTTACATGCAATCTAGAGGCTCGTTCTCATACAATAACAGATACAAACTTGGATACAAACTGTCAATAAGTTCATACTTCACAACTTTAATTACGTACATCTCATTTAAATCCACTTGCTTTTTTTTGGAAGGGGGGGGGGAGAAGGGGCACTACCCCAAAAATTCTACTTACCCTTTTCAAACCAAAAAAATAATAATAAAAATCCAAGGAACTACAGATATTGCAAGGAGATTGTAGGCGACAAATATTGCAAGTGGCAAGTCCACTTTCTACAGGGACAACAATTATATATATATATATATATATATTTCTTTTGTCCTCTGGATAATGCATGCTATAAGGACAATAATTTCTTTAGCCAGTCACAGTCGGCATCGCTGCTAATCTTGGAGGCTATCAGTTTACGGGCCCCAATGGAGGACTCTTTTTTTCCCCTCCTTTTTATCATGGCATAATTTTATCAAGTTGCATTCATCATTGTAATATCTATTGGAAAAATAAGAAAAGACATATAATCACAAACAAACTTTAATCAATACATTGATTCAGGTAATTTGAACTTATTTTCTTTAAATAAGGTCTTGTGTTCGAGTGCTATATATAGAAAAAAATATGTGATGAGAGAACTCTACTCGTTATTGGGCCAATAGTAATTCGAATCCAGTAAAATGGAGGATACAAGACCAAAAACACAAACAAACTTTAGAATTTTCAATTGATTATGCTATTAATTAAGGTTAACTAGGGTACAGAGTAGAGATTTAGGTTAAAAGTCCTAATTACCTTCCTATTTATAGAAGATCAGATAGTTGCTTATCCTTGCAATAGATTAATTGAATTCAACCACTCTAAACATACTAAACAGACCCCCAATTTTTATTAACATGACATAATTTGATAGAAAACATCATCTTGAAAATAAATGTTTTAATGATAAAAAATAAAAAAAACCAATCACAATATATCGACATACTGTTAAGATATTTTTTGTTATTAGGTGATCGATTGATATTTGGTGGAAGAAGTGGACCCTTCACTTGGGTTTTATTGTTTTATCTATGTTTGTTTATTCCTTCAAATAGTCCTTGATCTGTTATTGCTTGTGAATACAAATCAGATATAATAGGTTAATTTTGCTTCCCGGACCCAGTATTTGGTACCTCAAGTATATATAAATATAAATAGTTGCATACCAGATAATTACAGTGAAACTATTACAAAGACACCCTTAATTTCTTAGATTGTCCACATCCTTGAAAATAAAAAATAAAAAGAATTATACACATAAACTTCTCTTATCCAAACTAACCCAAACCTCATGGTGGTGTGAGTTAATAATATGCATTCCGTAAGTGAGCCCAACTTAGCTGGAACTGGGCCGGAGAGCTGGCTGCCGGGCCCAAAGAATCCGGGATTCGGCCAGTTAAGCGGTTCTCAGTCAGGCCCAATGAGATGAGTTTCATGAACCGGGCGAGGAAACCCGGGATGGGCCCTGAGATCGGCACAGTCTAGAAAGAGGTGCTTGAGATTAGTGAGTTTGCGTATGACAGAGGGAATGTTAGGTTAGGCAAGCACCTAAAGATGAGGGTCTCAAAGTAATGAAGGTCCCCTACATGTACAGCCGAAGGGATGTACCCCACAATGCCAGCTGGATGGGCAATTTTCAGAAAGTTGACTCGGTCAATCTTAGCATCTTCGAGTCTCTTGCACGAGACACAGTCCCAGCAGCCAGGACATGCCATTTGTGGGGTCCATGTCGAGAATCCTTTCAACCACGGCATTAGTAATTGTATATTAAAAAATTAATATATGATAAATACACGCGTGAAAAATATATACATGTAGGCAATGAAAGCATGTGTTCCAATGAGCATGTAAGAAATTGTCTGTTGCCGAAGTGAGCCTTGATTTGGAGGAGGGCTCTCTACGAGCTGAGGAGGAAGAAGAAGAGGAGTCCAGAATGGTGGGCAAGGGTAAGACATGGCATGCACTCCCTCCATATTTTTGTTTACTTGTATGGTTTTGTTGTTGTGTGTATTTTTCTATCAAGGATGGGGGCCAGAATGTATCAGTGATAAGAGTGTAGGACTAGGCGCAATGTTTTGGGCTAGTCATCGTTGATGTCTACGATTTTAGCCACTAAATTTATGGGTTCCACCAATTGAACATCAACTGTTGCTTGAGGAGCTAAGATTATAATTTTTGCCCACTTGATTTCTCTTGTGGAAAAGTGTGAGCCTTGTATTGTTCCATTTATATGTACACTCGATCAATTGGACAATTTTAGGTACACTTGCATGGAAGTACAAGTTGAGACGGAGCATATAGCCATGACTATGAACTCCCAATTCGTATTAGATTACATTCCGTTGGTATCAACATTCACGAATAAATTAAAAGTCCCGATTATACATGTCTGGTATTCTTCTTATGAATACAAGTCAACGTCCTTGAATCCTTGATGTAGAATGAAAATCTTTGTAACAATCAATCTAAATAGATATAATAACTTAAATTATCAGGTATTCAAAATCTTAACAAATATAATGCTCCTTTTTTGGTGCAAAGATACTACAAATTATTCATGTGTTCAGTAAAAAACTATATTATTCATGCTTACAAATATATATAAAAGATATTCTAAATTAAGCAAAATATGTCTGCTAGTTTTTGATAATGGTAAAATAATTAATGTTTTTCCCATTTTTTTTAAAAAGTAAAGACAATGTCCTAGTGAAAGTGTAATATTGCATTGGATGCTCGATTAATAAAAGAGTGCATGATTGGATGCGCAGAAGCTTATCCACTCTGTAGGTTTGTCGCTTCACACTGCAACTTGTCGAACGAAATGATGGTTGAAGGACCCGCACCACTCAATAATTACTAGCAATTATCGTTTCATCCACTTTTGGCGTCCACACCAGGAAAAATCCACACGTGAAATCTAAAGTATGATTCACATCAGTATGTAGAACTCCAGGCAACTTTTTTTCCGCATCCTCCACCATTGTTAAATTTTTTATATTAATAAAACAATTAACAAATAGTTATATATATAAGTTTAAATAGGGTTCCAATTCAAAATTAATTAAAAACAGATAGAGTAATTCATAAGTTTTTATACAAACTTAAACCCTTTAATTTTATCAATATAGAACAACACCCACTTTTATATTCTTTGTATTTTATCAATGTGGAATAATACTCACTTTCATACTCCAACAATCATACCTAAGGGGGCAAATGAGCCGAGATAAGCCCAAGCCGGCCGCATCAATATATAGAATTACATGGATCTTTTTCACATCCTCAGTCGTACATAGGGATGTAAACGAGGCGAGCCAAGCCAAACCAAGCTGAGCCAAGCCCGAGCATATTCAGGTGAAAAAGCTAGGGTTCGGCGAGCTTATTTAGGTTCAGATTCGAATGCACAATGCTCAGCTCGGTTGGGCTTGATATACTTCCTTTTTGTTTGTTTTTTGCTCAAAAATTTTCAAATTTAAGGCTGCAATCCATGATAAATTCTAGACTTTTGTATTGGATTCAAGAATTAAGGATTGGAATAAAATTTATTGTTTACAATAGTAGTTTCATACTTTTCACATAAACACATAATAAAAAATAAAGTATTTAGCTAAACTGAGCCAAACCACGTTGAGCCGAGCTGAACCTTGTTCGACTCGATATGATTTTGAGCTAGCTCGGGCTCAGTTTGACTCAAGCCCAAGCGGAATTTTAATCGAGCCGAACCCGAAGGCTCAACAAGCAGGCTCAGTTTCGTGGCAACCTTAATTGTACGGTTTTAGCTCACGTCTAATAATTTAATAGCCATGCCATTTTTGTATAAATTTGAAAAGGGTGATAATATAGCGAAAGATGAAATACACATAGCTTGATTGTTTATGTTTCTCTTGCTAATCCCAATTCAATAAGTCATTTTATCGTATTCAATCATATGTTGCATATTGCAATATAATTGAGTTTGATTTCACATTTTGATATAATTGATAGTGAAACCTAAATCTATTGGTAAATTATAGCATACATGTTAACTATATATATGTCAACATTTTAATAGCAACAAAATGAACATTTATTGAAAATATCTCTCATGCTTTTCTTTAAAATTTTATTTTATTTTCCCATCAATGAGAAACAGGTTACAAAGGCAACTAGTAGTCTAGTACAACTTCTTGCACCGAAGATGACTTATTCAGCACCTACTCAGAGCTTATAACATGTATTTGAGAGCATATGCTCTCTAAAACTATGTAAATAAAATATATATTTATAACCGCTTATATAATAAATACACGTTAAAAAATATAGCATACATATGTAGTAATAAGACTACATGCTCATGAAAGCATGTACGTAACAATTTGCCACACAGACAGGAGCCATGACTAATCATTTTTCACCCATAACATCGATTGCTAAGTCACTTCTTGCATGGCGGCAAGGGAAGACCACAGAGGCACTTGTTATGAGCAAACCGGTCCGGAACAAGCCGCTTCAACCGCCGGCCGGTGGGTATCGGGCCACAAAGATGGTTGTAGCTGACATCAATGTAGCTCAACGGCAGCTGCCCAAGTCGTTTCGGAAGGGACCCATAAATATGGTTATGGGCTATATCTAAGACTGCTAAAAATTGCGGTAGGTCCACATTGGTGAAATCAAATTTGAACTTGTTTAGCCTTAGCGCAATCGTAACGAGAGCCTTATCCCTTGCAAACAGAAAGGACGCGTCACCCGTGAACCGGTTAGCCGTGACATCTAGGTTGGTTAAATTAGCCTGCCCGAGTGATCTTGGGATCGAACCGGATAAGAGGTTCTCAAAGACTTGGAGATCCAGACCGGCCTTGAACGAGCCGAAGCTCTCGGGAATGGAACCGGTGAGCTTGTTTTTGGAAAGGTCGAGCTGGATGAGGTGAGGGAGGAGAGAGAGGGAGGCGGGAATCGGACCTGAGAAGCTGTTCGAGGAGAGGTGAACTTGCTGGAGGCTCTTCATCTGGCTCAAGAATTCTGGGATTGGGCCGCTTAGGTGGTTCGAGGTGAGGTCGAGGACTTGGAGCCTGGTGAGCTTGGTGATGGTTTGGGGGATCGAGCCGGTCAGGTTCGGGAGATAGGTTAACTCGAGGTAGGTGAGGTACGGTAAGTCACCTATTATAGGCGGGATTTGGCCGACGACGTCGTTGGAGTAGCCCACGCTGAAGGTGGTGACCCGGCCCGGGTGGTCGGCGTCGTTGCAAACGATGTCGTTCCAATTGCAACAGTCGGTTTTTGGGTCCCACGAGCCGAAGAAGCCGACACTGTTGAAGTGGTTCCTTATTTGTAGGAGGACCTTCTTGTCATTCGGGTTGCAGACGACTGCGGAGTGAGAGAGAGTGAGCGAGGTAAGGAGTAGGAGTGAGAAAGTGAGGAGAGAGGCTCTTGAAGGGATAGCCATGGCTGCTGCCTTCTTGAGCGAGTAGTGTTAATTGCATGAGAAGCATGCACCCAAAATGCTGACATTTATAGAAGCTCACTGTAGAGATTTTTCAACGTTGATGGCCACAAATGACATCTTCGTTGGATGAGCTGTGTCACTCTAGAAGTCTTGTGCATATCCAAATTTTAAAAAGTAAAATGATAAATGTTGTATTATAAGACATTAAAAAAGTGTTCTTTTTTTTAACTTAAAAATAATAGTATTTTGTTTTAAAATTAGAAAAATTAATATGACTGAATAGTAGAAGTATTTTGTAACTTATAAATTATGTAAAATCATCTTATTACTTATCATTTACTATATTTTTAAAATGCGGTTCTCTTATGTATTTGCAAATAAAATTAATCTGATTATAGTATCGTATTTGCTGACGAATATTTAATGTTAACAATTCATAATTAACTTCAACCACTGAAAATTTGGTGATCTTCACTTATAAAACATGTTAATTTAAGATAATACAAAATATTTACTAAGACACTTATCATCGTCCAAAAATAAGTGTGAAAATTTTAAATAAAAAGATAATTTTGTCTTAGCTTGTAAATGCTAATTTTCTTATACTATTTAAATACACAACTTTATTTCAATTTAACATACAATAATATGATTTTTAATATCACAAGTTATTTTTCATATAGAAACTATGAAAAGTTAAGATCATGATAATATTGTATAATAACGAAAGTTGGGAAATGTGACGTCCTCTTCAAAAAGGAGAAGGGTATTGGTCCTCAACTATTGTAACTATTTTGATCGTTTTGTGACTTTTGTCGTATCTAATACATTGCAGTTTAAGATAAAATAGACAGGAAAAAGGAGTTGTCCAAAAAAGAGCCCCCCCCCCCCCCCCCTTCTCTCTCGGTATAGCCAAAAAAGCTTTAACACCCTTTTTTTAAAGTACTGAAAACAACATATGAATATATCACATTATTCATTGTATGAAATTGTCAGTGAGAATTTATTCAATTCTTTGTATCTGATTTCTTTCCCCTAAAAGAATTAAATAGGAGTCATGACCCTTTTGTCCAAACTTTAAATTTATAGATAAATTTTTCACAGTAAAATAGTATGAATTTGAATTTGGATTTATCCAATTTTGCTACATCAAAATGATCAAGTATTAGTATATTATCCAAATTTTTTTTACAGTGTTTAAACTCACCCATTCAA
The DNA here is from genome assembly GCA_029747015.1 of Carnegiea gigantea. NCBI lineage: Eukaryota > Viridiplantae > Streptophyta > Magnoliopsida > Caryophyllales > Cactaceae > Carnegiea > Carnegiea gigantea. The sequence goes on along the minus strand of JAKOGI010000032.1, from coordinate 1,118,371 downwards.
ATTTAACAACTGAATCCACTATACAGGGAATCAAACGATAGTTATAAACCAAAAGATTTTTAGATCCGATTTAAATCAACACATAATATGCTACAAAATTATTAGTCGTTAAATTATGGGACTACTTCAATCGAGAAAAATTATGTGTCAGCTTTTAATTGAGCAAATTTACAAATAAATGGTGGTTTTGGATAATTTATAAATATTTCGGGTCTTATAGTACCAATCTATTGTTTCTCTTCATCTCGTGATACAATTCTCTTAGATCAGGTGATCGCAAAAGTTTTACAGTTTATGCTTATGTCTAAAATGTCCATTGAAAGTTTAGACTCATATTAATTGAAAATTTAAGAGAAATATTGCACTCTTGAACATGTATATCCCTGACATGAATGTGTTTGATATAGAGATAAAGCACATATAAGTATAGCAAAAGTCCACCGTCACAGTTTAAACCATAATCAATGAAAAAAACTATTGAGATTTAAATTTAAGACTTTTTGCTCAAAGTATTTTTTTAATATAATGTTGCAAAGTATAGATCAATAAAAATTTCAATTAATAGTTGAAGATTCCGTGAGACATTTCCGCGAAACAGCAAAGAAAAAACCCATTTGAATGCCATCGTCCGTACTCCAGAACTCATTGGGGTAGTCAAATACTAGCAACTACGTAGAAAAACTTTGCCTTAAACGAGGACCAAGATATGCATGTAGAATGGGATGGAGGTGATGAATTAATTGATGTCAACATCACCGGTCAAATCTCAATATTAATCTATGAACCAAGCCATCATGCTCGGTCTGAGAGCTTCTCCAGCGGTTAGCTCCCGATGAATAACGGAGGAGAGACAAAGGAGGTGAGGTAGGGACACTTCTCCGGTAAGTAGTTTAGGGCATTTTCAGCTAGGATTTTAAATTTTAAAATTCTAGTAGGTTATATTAGTAAAAGTTTTATAATTTCAAAATTTATATTCTATCACTTCTTCAATCAATGAAATTCTAATTTTAATTATCCAATAAAAATATTTATTATGGACCCACATTATAACACATAATCTATTTTTTAAATCATATAAAAATTATAAATTATCTCAAAAAAAAGAAAAAACAAAAACAAATAATAAAAAAATCCAAAAGTTACACGCATGGAGGAATGCTCACAGGTTCCTCCATGCGTGGCCCCCAATTTTTCCCCAGGCTACCAAGGAGCCACTGGCACGCGTGAGAAATACGAGCCCCCCACCTGGCACGCATTTCTTTCCACTGCCAGTGCTCTTAAGAGAAGTGGTTTGCAGGGAGGCTCGCACAGGTGAGCCGGTTTATGGGGCTTTTGCTTGCTTTTTATATTTTTTTAACGTTTTTAATTAGTTTTTTTAATTTTAAAAATAAAATTATATGTTATAGAGTGTATCCATGAATATTATTTTATTTAGTGAGTCAAAATGATTAGTCTTTCATTGAAGAGAGGAAAAATTATGAGTCAAAAATTGACTCACAAGCTGATATGCAGAGTTAAATTTTCACTGATGAGTCAAAAAAATGACTCACTATTGAGAATGCTCTGAGAACTCCTTCCCCCAGTCATCCATATGTTACCCTTCTCAAATCCTTTTGTTCATTATTACTTGAATAATTGCATATATGGGTTTGTGCTAACTAAAGATATAAATTTTTTAAAATTTGTGGCAAAGACGAGCAAATTACACACAAAACAAATGAAGAAAAAGTCGAATATAAAAGTGAACTCATAAAAAATAGTTTGAAAAGTTCATATATTACGACGATGAAACAGATTTGTTGAAAAGAAAAGCAAAGGATGATAAAAGCAATGATCATATCCTAGATTGATAAATGGTTAATATTGTTTATTGTTTTCTTCTTTGTACTAATTTGATAGCTTAGCCAGTCATACACATACATTGGGCTTAGTCAATGTACAATTTTTTTCTTTTTTTAATGTTAAAAAATGTACGAAATTTGTGATTGTGATTGAAAGGCTTTCACACATATTAGTCTGTTTAATTTCATCTTTACAAGCAAAGGAGATTCTATAAATATCCATGCAGAACTTGAAAACTCATACAAACCCTACACAGAAAACATGGAGAGCACTCTCACCATTCTCTCTCTCCTCCTCCTCTTCCCTCTGTCCACCATCTCCCAAAACGACCTGAACTGCAACGCCCAAGACAAGGCCATCCTCCTCAAAGTCAAGGCTCACTTCGGCCCGGTCGGCCTCCTCTCCCAGTGGGACCCCAACGACGACTGCTGCGATTGGCCCTTCATCGGGTGCCCTGGTGAGGGGAGCCCGATCCAGGGCCGAGTGACAGCCCTCACCGTCTCTGGCGGGACGGGCCTCTCAGGGACCATCCCGCCAGAGATCGGGGGCCTCCCCTTCCTCGACGACCTCATGTTCTTCGACGAGCGCAACCTCACCGGACCCATCCCCCAGACCTTCAGCAAGCTCGCCAACCTCCGAGTCCTGACCCTCAACTCCAACAGCCTTAGTGGGTCCATACCGAGCTTCTTGGGCCAGCTTAAGAAGTTGGCCCAAGTCGACCTCTCCAACAACCGGTTCTCTGGGCCCATCCCAGCCAGCCTGGGGAGCCTCCCGAAGCTCTCGGCTTTTAATGTTAGTTCTAACCAGCTCTGTGGGTCCATCCCTTCTGGCTTGACGAAGTTTGGTGCGGCTGCGTTTGAGCATAACAAATGCTTGTGTGGTGCTCCGTTGCCAGCTTGCAAGTAATTAATGTGACGGCTCACTATTGATTAGTGATGCTTTTAGGAGCAATAATTAATCAATTAACTCTGTATGGATAAACCTTGATATTAGAAATAAAACATGCATATCGTCTTGTAATATTGGAAGACCTTGATATAATGAAGTTATATAACTACGAAGTATTTCCACTAAAACTCCACCCTTGCATCATCTCATTTTTTGTGATCATATATTATCTTAAGGTCATTGTTAAATATATTGCTTTAATCTAAATTAATGTATTTTTTAGAGAACATTTTTAAAATTTTAGTGGTTGTAATTAATTATAAATTGTAAAGCTTTAATATTCGTCAGTTATGTCAATGGATACAAAACAATATCCTAATGCGATCAATCTTATCTATGAGAATGTATCATATATGTGATTTTTTAGATATGAAAAATTATAAATTTAAAAGATAATTTTACACAAATTCTAAATTGTCTATAATACCATTTCATTATTCAATCATACACTTAATTTTCATTTTAATACTAGATAACACGATTTTTAAACTAAATGCTTTGCCTTAGCTTAAATTAATATCGATCTTATCTGATTTAAAATTGCTAAACTGTAGTGTTACAATTGCAATCAATTCATCAATTGTAAATTTTTTTCATATTTTTCGGCTAGGTTACAGGTACACATGATGACTATTTAATAAAATCAAACATGTCTGCAATGACATATCATGCGTGTAATTTTATAACTGTAAAAAAATTATAAATAAAGGCATAGTATGTAATCTATGATTGGCAAGACCCTTCCACTATTCGACTGTGCAGTTTGTTCTCAACTATACATAATTATACCGACATGGCACTTAAAAAATGATTCATAATAAGGCATTTCATCTACACTTTTTTGGTAATTTTTAATATATCAGTCTGCATTAAATAAAGGAATGAAATATATACTTCGGTTAAATGTCAATATTTATTACTACTACTACAAGTACGATAACATACACAAATGAGATTGAAAAAGTGCTACATGAAACCGAATAATGTATTTATTATGGTGGTAAAAACGCAAAATTTAGGCTACCCATACAACACTACACAACGAAGTATTAATTTATGAAGAACACTCTTCTCCCTAGCCGCAAATATTGAATTTTGGCTTCTAATCATAAGCCGGGCAATCACTTGCATGGGGGCAAGGGAGTCCCACAAAGGCACCGATTATGGAAATAAGAGTACTGGTCGAACCGGTTCAGCTGCCCTCCGGTCGGGATCGGTCCACACAGACGATTATAACTAACGTTCAAGAATTGCAACTGAGGCAAGCCGGCCAACGAGGCTGGAATGCTCCCATATATCTTGTTATGATTCACATCAATCGAAATCAAACTCGAATCGAACTCGAGATTAGTCATGTTGAACTCCAACAAATTCCTCGACAAATCGAGTTGTTGTAGCCCCTTGTTCTTGCCAAACAAGAACGATGCATCTCCGGTGAGCTGGTTACGCGAAAAATCAATCAACGTGAAGCCGACACGTCCTAGGGTGCTAGGAATTGGACCGGACAAACGGTTGTGGGATAAATAGATGTAAAAGTCACTCCGCATGAAAGAACCAAAGCTCTCGGGGATTGAACCGGTGAGCTGGTTCCGGTCCAGGTGAAGGGTTTGGAGGTTCGGGAGCTCAGATAAAGAGGGAGGAATGGAACCCGAGAGCTGGTTAAAAGAAAGGTCGAGGTAGTCCAAGTTCTTGAGTTGGCTGAAAAACGAGGGGACCGGACCGGACAAGTTGGTCCAACTGAGCCGGACCATTTTAAGATTTTTGAGCTTGGCAATGGCATCCGGGATTTGACCGGTGAGGTTGGACAGCTTCCTCAGCACGAGGGTCTGGAGGTACGGCAGGTCTCCGACGGCCGCCGGAATCTCGCCGGAAAGTTGGCCGGAAAATATAGTAAGGGAAGTTATCCGGTGGGTGGTGCTATCGCACTCGACTTGGTACCAGTCTGTGCAACAGTCGGCGTCGTTTGTCCATGAGGCTAGAAGGTATGGGTTTCCAAAGGACTGCTTGATTGCGAGAAGAGTTCGCTTGTCATCCGGGTTGCACAGCTCGGCGGAGAGAGAAGGGGTGAAGAAGGTGGAGAGGAAGAGTAAACAAAGGCTAAGGAAAGTGAGCTTCGAAGCTGACATGTTTTTGAGAGTCAGGAATAAGTGAATAACATGGATTAAGTTTGGAGGATTTATAGAGGGATTTTGCTTTAATTTATTAATATAACCAGTGAGCTTTTGTTGACTGATGACGTTGACTCTAATGTCTTCATCATACAGTCATGTGGACAGTTGTTTGTTCCAAGCTGCCACATTGTAGTGGTATTTTAGACATTATTATTGGTGATATAAGGATTTACAATGCCTCAAAATTTATCAACGCAACAAGTTGATATATAATTTGTATCGTAAAAAAATACTACAATTTTATCAGTATATAAAATTGTTACCTCGATTTGCTTATTTTTTATGTAGATCTATATATTTTTTAATTAAAGTGCAGATCTATATTTAAAATTAATTTATGTTAGAATCGAATGTGTCAATACAACAAATACTCACTACATCCCATTATTTCATTCCAAGCGGGGGAAGCACAAACTACATGAAACCAAAATATTGCCCAATGGATGACAAGTTTAGCTGAGGTAGTGAAATGAATTGGTTGAAAATAGGGATTAATTGTTGATTAGGAAGAAAAAACTGTGATAGATGTAGCAATAATTATTGGAAAGCACACTGACTAGATTCATTGAAAATGCAATTAATGAGCTTTTATGAGCGTGATATGTATCATCTTTTTCGTGTCGTGGGTCCTCCAACCACTATCGCCTCTAGAATGTCATGCAGCTGTGAACACGTTTTTTCCCGCCGTAATAGCACCCTCAATAATAAGGTAATTTTTTAATTTATTAGTGTGAACTTATCTTCATCACATTAATTCAGGAGTTCATTTTTTACGTTATAATTCTCTTTTTCTTTAACACAACATTTATTAAATAAAATAATATTTATAGATCTTGTCATTAAATATATTTTATTATTATTTTTAGTAAAATGGCATTGTTTAAATCAATATAAATATTTTTTTCTATCTTTAAAAAATAATTTATGATTATCTAATTCAATAAAAATAATTTGTTTTTCTTTGAGAAAAAATTCAAGCAAAAATAAAAAAACTCACCAAATTTTATCAAAAAATTTCTAACCAAAAAAGTTCAAAAGGAAAACATGGGCCAAACTGGAAAAAAAATTCAATAGAAAAAAGTCAAATTATCCAGCCAAGAAAATTTTCCTCTCAAAACAAAGAAAAATTAAAATTCGAGCATAGAAAAAAAAAAGCATGAAAAATCTGGGCGAGCCAACTTGTGAGCCACGAGGCACAACTCAATTGATGCCCAACCATGAGCGGCTCGCATGCAAGCCAAGGCCATTTTTTAGCAGGCAAGTCGTCCGTTGGATGTGCTCTCATCGTCACTAGTGTATTGGTATTATCTAGATAGTTTATTCCCTTGTTGTCTATAGTAATGTTGAGTTTCCTTATACTATGAATGGAAATTCATTATTCTTGAAACAAAAAAGAAATGGAAATATTTGAAGGGAAAGATATAAAGAAATTAGATTAAAGAACGCATACCCAGAGACCGGCTTAATTACGCTATCGCATCTGTTGACTTTCTCTTTATCCCTTAATATGATATTATTATATTTGTTTTGATGAAAGACAAAAATGAAGTTTAGATATTAATATTGTTTATTATTTTAAATTTGATTTTATCAAATATAGTTATATTGAGCAAACTTATTTGGTTGCCATAAATATAATTAATGAAATTGGTCTTGATAATAATATTCTGATTAAATTGAAATAATAATATAAATCTAATTATGTATACCCCACCTTTTTAGGAATGATCACTTAATTTTCTCTAACTAAGATATTGCTTGCTTTGAATTATGAAAAAACAATTGCCAAAGAAAATCCTCATGAGTATGGCAAGTAGCCGTTGGAAATCAGCAGTTGAAGGAAATCCAGCCAAGCAACCATTGTCACAAAACAGAATCAGCAAAAATAGCAAGTAAACGTTGGAAACTAAAAATGAAATATTTTCAAGGATCCTGAACTGAAGCTCAAGGCCTTGAACTGAAGCAGTTTTTAAGAGAAGTCCAACGGCTAGTTTGAGAGAGCTCATTCAACCCTTGGCTATATTTTAAGCGAAAGTCAAGTTTTTAATTTGATTTAAAATATGTGGTCTTGCCTAAATTGATGCTTGCTATCTAAACAAATAGTTTTGGAAAGTTTGGCTACTGAAAATCAGCCGCTACAAGGTTTGAAAATCAGCCACTACAAGGTCTAAAAATCAGCCACTACAATACCTGAAAATGAGCCACTACAAGATCTGAAAATCAGCCATTACAAGCCTTGAAAATCAGCCACTACAAGGACTGCAATTGTTCTACTGAAAATCAGCCACTTCAAGGCCTTAAAGATACTAATCAGTGGCTTGAAAATCGATATGAAAATCAACTTGCTGGCTTTAAGTGTAATGGCTAGTTCAACTCAAGGAGTCTATAAAAGGAGACATTTGAAGTTGGAAGAAGCACAATAAGTGAGAGCTAGCATTCAATTGTCATACTACTTCCTCAAGCATACATTAACATTCATTGAGCTTAAATTTGCTTTCCTTTACTTTTGAGTTGTATTGTTCATTGTGTACTTGGGTAGGATTATAGAGTTGAAGGGTCAACTCTACCAAACCTAGTTGAAGGGTTCAACTTGTGACTTGGAACTTAGAGTAGATGTACTCTAGAGTTGTGTATTCAATCCTCCTATTAAAAATTCGGGTTAATCCTAGAGTTAGGGAACTCTAGGCGGGGATTAAACCTTTTGATGCCTAACCTCGTTAAAAATTCACTTGTGTTTTGTCCACGCTTATTTTTCCGCATTTTATTTTCGTTAATTTGCGATTTTGATCATCACCCTATTCACCCCCCTTAAGGTGATTTAGTAACTTTTGCACTATCAATTGGTATCAGAGTCAAGCCCACTGCATGTTGACTTTACGGTCAAGTGGGCAACGATCATGGCCACTAGTGGAGAAGGCTATTATGATCAAGGTCACTCTACTGTTAGACCACCTTTATTTAGAGGTACTAACTTTTCATATTGGAAAAATTTGATGCAACTGTTTATCAAAACTGAAGATTATGAATTATGGAACATCGTAACAAAAGGACCATACGTTCCGCAAATTATGATTGATGGAAAAATCATTACGAAAACTGCAGATCAATACACCCAAGAAGACTTCGCAAGACTGTCAAAAAACTGTAAGGCCATGCATATATTATATTGTGGATTAGATACTAATGAGTACAATTGTATTTGTGCTTGTGAATCAGCCAAAGAAATATGGGACAAGTTGGTGGTGACCTATGAAGGGACAAGTCAAGTGAGAGAGATAAAAATCAACATGTTCGTTCATCAATACGAGCTATTCAAAATGCAACCCGATAAAACGATTAAGGAAATGTTAACAAGGTTCACTGACATAACCAACAATCTCAAGTCCCTTGGCCAAACCTACACTAACGAGGAGATGGTTAAGAAAATACTTCGGTGTCTTCCTAAAAATAAGTGGGGTCCCAAGGTCACCGCAATTGAGGAAGCCCAAAACCTCAAGGCACCAGCCTTGGATGATTTGCTAGGAAAACTCCTTACGCATGAGATTCATGTTAAAGAAGATGAAGAGGAAAAAGAAACTCAATTCAAGAAAGGAGTAGCATTCAAAACTAGAAGTGAAGACGCCATTTCCTCAGAAGAAGAGTCAAGCAAAGTGGATGAAGATACTATGGCAACGATCGCAAAAGGATTGAAGAAAATGTTCAAATCAAGGAAATTTGATCCCAAGAAGTTCTACAAAATAGGATCATCGTCAAGCAAAAATGAGAAGTTCTCAAAAGGTACAAAATTTCTTCACAACAAAAATGATTCTAACTTAGGTCCCTATTTTGGATGTGGATTGCCAGGACATATAGTGAAAGATTGTCCAGTTCTGCAAAAGAAAGCTGAAAAACGCAAGCACAAAGCCAAAAAGGAATTCAAGAGAGTCATGATTGCCGCATGGAGTGATAGTGACTCCAGTGACAGTGACAAAGAAGAAAAAATTGCAAATCTATGTCTTATGGCGAATGAAGTCCAAGAAACTGAGTTTGAAAACTTGGATGAGGTAGACTATTCTGATCTTCTTGAATATTCAAAGGGTGAATTAGCTCTGGCATTAATTAGATGCATTCCGTGTGAACAAGAATATTTGTACAAAATAAAAACCCTCAAGAAGACCATTCATAATTTGCTCTCGGAAAAAGAAGCATTACGGAGAGAAAATGATGATCTTCACCTAAAGATTGAACATCTTCAAAAAGAAAAGGAGGAAGTTCAATCCAAATGTGGAGCATTTGAAAAATTAGCTTTGAAATTCACCAAAGGTCAAGATAATTTGGACAAACTACTTGGTTCACAAAGAATGTCCTTTAATAAAGCAGGCATTGGCTACAATCCCTTAAACGAGAAGAAAGTATACAAAAATTTCTTTATTAAAGAGACATTCAAAAGCAAATCGCACATCACATGCAATTATTGCTTGAAAAATGGACACATTTCTTACTCATGTCCACTAAGAAAGACAAACAACAAAATAATTCAAGTTTGGGTACTAAAAAGAACAAGACCAAAAAACATAATCAAAAACAACGTTGGACTCAAGCTCGATGTCGTGGCTAGAAATACTTGATTTATTATCTTGACTAAAGGGGGATGATTAAATTATGTTGTTGCATAATTTGAGGGGGAACCCTCTCTAAGTACTAACTATATTCATGAGCTTTTGCAGGACAAGCCAATAAGATATTCACCACTGTCAAGAAATTCAAGGCCTTTAAATTTCAATCCAAGGCCTTGGACTACAGGCAGAAGCTAGACTTTTTTGAATATGACCAAATCGGGGCTTGAATTTGACTTTCAAGGCCTTGGCTATGAATCATTGAGACAAATAAATCAAATGGTTCAAACCCAATAGAAGGCAATCTGACATATTTCCTCCAATTTGGGCACGTGAATCTTTTTTAAATCTGTCTCAATTTTTGTTATTTTATATTAACCAAAAAAAAGGGGGCTTAATATTTTCCGACTTCATTTCCAAATTTCTAATTGATTTGTTTTTCGCCTGGGAAAGTATTTTGAAAAGCAAACCCTTAAATCAAGCAACTGTTTTTTACCTACTGTGCATGCCACTGCCTGACTGATTTACTTCCTACTTGAAAAATTTTGATTTTTAAAATTTTGAATTTGCTCAGTTATCTTTAGAAGGTAAGCATGATTAATAACTACCAGACTTTATGCTTTCATTGCATGTGACATATTATTATGCTTGCTTAATATTTTGAACATCAAATTGTTTTATTAATGCCCTTATTTGTTATATGTGCTTTTCATGAGATTATTAAGTTAATGTATGCCGGCATATGTGATTAACTTTAATATTAGTATTGCCTCTATATGCATTTTTTTTTTTTAATATACATAAACGCCATAGATTAAGGGAGAGCATCTTTATATACCATTGACCTGGTAAGGGGGAGTTATATGTATTTGCCATAATTTTTTACATGCTCTAATTTTTCTTTCTCTTCTTATACTACCTTTTGGATGAAATACAAAAAGGGGAAGAAAGATTATGGTAAGCTAATTTGGTTATTTGATGAATCCATTCATTAGTTTTGTCTTTCATCAAAAAGGGGGAGATTGTTGACTTTCTCTTTATCCCTTAATATGATCTTGTTATGTTTATTTTGATGAAAGACAAAAAGGAAGCTTAGATATTAATATTATTTATTGTTTTAAATTTGATTTTATCAAATATGGTTATATTGAGCAAACTTATTTGGTTGCCATAAATATAATTAATGAAATTGGTCTTGATAATAATATTCTGATTATGTTGAAATAATATAAATCTGATTATGTATACCCCACTTTTTTAGGAATGATCACTTAATTTTCTCTAATTAAGATATTGCTTGCCTTGAATTATGGAAAAACAATTGCCAAAGAAAATCCTCATGAGTATGGCAAGTAGCCATTGGAAATCAGTAGTTGAAGGAAATCCAGCCAAGCAACCATTGCCACAAAACAGAATCAGCAAAAATAGCAAGTGAATGTTGGAAACTAACAATGGAAGATTTTCAAGGACCCTGAACTGAAGCTCAAGGCCTTGAACTGAAGCGGTTTTTAAGGGAAGTCCAACGGCTAATTTGAGAGAGCTCATTCAACCCTTGGCTATATTTTGAGTGAAAGTCAAGTTTTTAATTTGATTTAAAATATGTGGTCTTGCCTAAATTGATGCTTGCTATCTAAACAAATAGTTTTGAAAAGTTTTGTTGCTGAAAATCAGCCACTACAAGTCCTGAAAATGAGCCACTATAAGTCCTGAAAATCAGCTACTACAAGGACTGCAATTGTTCTGCTAAAAATCAGCCACTTCAAGGCCTTGAAGATACTAATCAGTGGCTTGAAAATCAATATGAAAATCAACTTGCTGGTTTTAAGTGTAATGGCTAGTTCAACTGAAGGAGCTTATAAAAGGAGACATTTGAAGCTGGAAGAAGCACAAGAAGTGAGAGCTAACACTCAATTGGCATACTACTTCCTCAAGCATACATTGGCATTCATTGAGCTTAAATTTGCTTTCCTTTACATTTGAGTTGTATTGTTCATTGTGTACTTGGGTAGGATTATAGAGTTGAAGGATCAATTCTACCAAGTCTAGTTGAAGGGTTCAAGTTGTGACTTGGAATTTAGAGTAGGTGTACTCTGGAGTTGTGTATTTAATCCTTCTAATAAAAATTCGGGAATTAATCCTAGAGTTAGGGAACTCTAGGCGGGGATTAAGCCTGTTGAGGCCCAACCTCGTTAAAAATTCGCTTGTATTCTGTCCACGCTTATTTTTCTGCATTTTATTTTCGTTAATTTGCGATTTTGATCATCACCCTATTCACCCCCTCTAGGGTGATTTAGTAGCTTTTGCCCTATCAGCATCGTTGCATAACTTAATTTGTTGTCAGTAATCCAAAATATCGGTATCAAACTTTCAAGTCACCCATTACATTACATCTAGAAACCTTACAAGGAGTTACTTATTATAATGGATATCACTATTCTTGAGACAATGATATGCTATATACCTTATAAGGAGTAACTTATTATAATGGATATCACTATTCTTGAGACAATGATATGCTATATCTTATACTGAAATTCAAATAGTCTACGACAATTATATTATTGTATCTTTTTGATATTTTAAATATTGAATTTACTTGCAAGGCGGCAAAGGAAGACCACAGAGACACTTGTTGTTGGAGAAATACATCGGACTGAACCGCTTCAACCGCCGGCCAGTTGGGATCGGGCCGCAAAGCTGATTATAGCTCACATCAATGGATCTTAGAGGCAACTGGCCTAATTGTTTCGGAAGCGACCCATATATCATGTTGTGGCTTATATTTAGGTCCCTTAGCCCTGCAGGGAACTCCACCTTTGAGAGATCGAACTCAAACCGATTGTTGCTTAGATTAATCGTCAATGCAAACGTTTTATTCCTCCCAAACAGAAAAGAAGGATCCCTAACGAGTCCATTGCTTGAGAAATCCATCAAGTACGCATTGGGGAGCGGCCCACTCAACCGGTTCCCATGTAAGTCGAGCGTTATGGGGTTTTGGAACGAACCGAAAGTGTCCGGTATCAAACCGGATAGCTTGTTGTTGTCCATAATAATGACGGTTAGGTTGGGGATCAAGGGGAGAGAAGCCGGGATCGAACCGGATATTTGGTTCGACTCGACGTTGAACCACTGAAGGCTCCGCATTTGGTGCAGCGAATATGGGATTTGGCCGGAGAGCTTGTTTGCGGGAGGCTGAAGCACGTGGAGGTTGGTAAGGTGGGCCAGTGTGTCAGGGATTGGGCCGGTGATCCGATCATTGAGAGCAATATCGAGTTCAGTTAGGTTTGTGAGGCGGCCCAAACAGTGTGGAATTGGGCCGGACATGCTGGTCTCTCGGATGCTCAACTGCTCGAGGCGGGTGAGGTTGCATAAGGCATAGGGAATGGGCCCGGAGATGTTCGTCTTCCAAAACTCGAGGTCCCGATGGAAGAGCAATTCTCCGATGATGGGTGGGATTGGGCCCGAGACATCATCCACGAGGCCCAAAGTTAAGCTCGTGACATGGCCCAGGTAATCGCAGTTGATGCCTGAGGCCCAGTTCCTACAGCAGTCTGTGGTGGGGGTCCAGTATTGAACCAGGGTGGCCGGGTTGCCCAGGTGGGTTTTGAGCTCCAAGAGGGTGTTTTCGTCGTATGGGTTGCATTGCTTTGAAATGGTGAGGGTGAAGATCAAGGAGAAGAGGAGGACAGAGAGTGAGATTCGGAGGTGGTGGGGAGTCATATTGAAATGGTTGTGTTCCATTGTTGACTCACTTAGGCTCAACACTCAGCAATGAGCCGGAAACAAATCTTAATATATTAGATTTGATTATAAATATCTAATGCCACTTGCTCAAAAAATTATTGATATTTTTGTTGGTAGGATATTTTTTCATCCCGTATCTGCAACTGCAACACTTAGGGCCTATTCTTTTCGTATGTCAATTATAATTTACCAACTTTAATCTACTTCAACCCACTTCAACCTACTTCAACCCACTTGAAAAAAAAAAATACTAACTTCAACCCACTTCAACCTACTTTAACCCACTTCAACTAACTTTAACCTACCCCCTTCATAATTTTAATAATTTGTAAAGTATCATGTGAGATTTTATCATTCTTGCACAAAAAAGTTTACTATACTACTTTTTTGTAAATTATAATACTTTGGAATTGTTTTATTTTTGTATTTTTCTATTTTTTTAGTTTTTTATTTTTAAATTTTTAAATTTTTAAATTTTTAATTTTAAATTTTTTACACTTAATTTTTAATTTTTAATTTTTACTTTTTATTTTTTTATTTTTTATTTTTTTAATTTTTAATTTTTTTTTAAATTTTTGTATTTAATTTTTATTTTTATTTTTTTAATTTTTAATTTTATTTTTGATTTTTTTGTATTTAATTTTAATTTTAATTTTTAATTTTTTAATTTTTAATTTTTAATTTTTAATTTTTTAATTTTTTATATTTCATTTTTAATTTTTAATTTTTAATTTTTTTATTTTTGTAGTTTTGTATTTTTTTAATTTTTTGTATTTATTTTTAAATTTTTTCTCCTTTTAGTTTTATTCCAAACAACACCTACAAGAAATTCCAAAAAAATAAAAAATTAACAATAAAAAATAAAAAAATAAAAAATAAAAAAGAATAAACAAAAATTCCACAAAATTTCGATAACTTCATAAATTATCACACATTAATTACATTCTCATTATTTTAACCCACTTCAACCCACCACATAAAAAATATACGAACTTCAACCCACTTCAACCTACATTAACTCACTTCAACCTACTTTAACCTATTTCAACCCACCTCAAAAAAAAAATACCAACTTCAACTTATCTCAACTCATCTCAACTTATTTTAATCTACTTCACTTTTTTACCCACCCAATTTACCTACGAAAGTAACATGCCCTTAGATCCCAAATTGTGCACAGACTACTGGCATTGGGATAAAATTGGACGCTTGATTATCGATAAGCTAATCAGAGCCCTTACTCAATTAAACATCTATTTTTACACTTCTATTTTTTTTTTCTTTTTAATATTTTTTGGGGCGGGGGTGGCGGAGGATCATAGCAACACTTACATCGACTCTGTAAATTCATTAATGTGATGTGATCTTACCCACATAGACCTTTTTTCTTTTTTTGGCAAAGGGGACCTTCACAATAAGGGTGATCTGAAATAAAAAAAATTATTATTTATGATATGGTGATCTAGTGGCCAGTGGCGTATGTGGGCACAAGGCAACACTATGGTATGGTGCTAAAGTTGAAGGTCAACTTTGGGACGCGTTTTCGAGTGGCAAATTTTGGCATTTTGCAAATGCGAATGAGTACGATATGATTCTTCTTGGAGTCTCTAGTGAGCCGCCTACCATCTCCTCTTGCATTGGCCTGATGCCTATCAACACACTTTGATAGCCATAATCAGTTAATAACAACGCAATGTTTTTAAATACCATCATTACAGGGGTGGTCTGTACTCTTACTATCATTGTACGGTTGAGTTGCCTTTCAGTGAAACTTATTACTTTCAAAACAAATTTAGTCCCAACAAACCATTGCCTCTAATAAATTTGAAAGTAACTTCTCTAATTTGAGATTAGTACCACCCATTCAAACAAAAAATCCAACTTCAAATTGTCCATTGCCTCTAATAAATTAGAGTACTTATTAGAAAAGGAAGACCTTGTGTATTTTCTTGATATCGTCTCAAATATCTGATTTACTTGCAAGGGGGTAAAGGAAGACCACAGAGGCACTTGTTGTGGGAGAAAAGAGGTGGGTCGAATCGCTTCAACCGTCTTCCGGTGGGGATCGGGCCACATACCTGATTATGGCTCACATCGATATTATACAGGGGCAACTGGCCCCACTGTTTTGGGAGCGACCCGTGTATCATGTTATGGTTTATGTCCAGTCTCCTTAGTCCCATAGGCAGTTCCACCTTTGAGAAATCAAACCTGAACGTATTCTTGCTCAAATTTACTGATACCAACGTCTTGTTTCGGCCAGCCAATAACGAGGGTTCCCCACTGAACCTGTTGTTCGATAAATCCATAAAGCTTATATTGGCCTGTCCTACCGATTTGGGAATCGGCCCAGTGAACCGGTTCCCATGCAAGTCGAGCTGCCGGGGTCTTTCGATTTGAACAAGCCGAAACTCTCCGGGATTGAACCGGAGAGTCGATTATTGGCAAGATAAACCATGGATAGGTTCGGGTTGAGTCCCAAAGAAGGTTGTTCCTGTAGAGCTGAAAGGAGACCACTTTGGTGAGGTTGCCTAACGAGTCCGGGATGGGGCCCATGATCAAGTGGTTCAAGATGATTTCGAGTTGAACAAGATTGGTGAGCCGCCCCAAGCAGTTGGGGATTGGGCGGGACATGCTGGTGGACTGGATGGCCAAGAACTCGAGCCTGGTGAGGTTGCAGATAGCGTGGGGGATTGAGCCCGAGATGTTCTTGTTCCACAACTCGAGAGCCTGGAGGAAGTAGAGTTGGCCAATGATCGAAGGGATTGGGCCTGAGACATCATCGTCCACGCCCAAGACAAGCATGGTGACGTGGCCCTCGCCGTCGCCTCTGATAAAGGAGCCCTGCCAGTCTGTGCAGCAGTCTGTGTTGGGGTTCCAGTGTTGAACCAAGGTGGAAGGGTTGCCTAACTGGGTTTTGAGCTCCAAGAGGATGTTTTTGTCGTATAGGTTGCATTGCTTCGAGACGGTGAGGGTGAACAGGGAAAAGAGGAGGAGAGAGAGTGATATTAGGAGGTGAGAGACTCGGGGGAGGCTTTGTATCTGATGCATTATGAAATTGGGTTTCCTAGTCGTAGTTACTGGTTGTCTAAAAGGGTAGGATTGAGGACGGATGACTGTGAAGTATGTTATCTGATGCTTGAGTAGTGCTGTGTGGGCACAGCATAGCACTATGCATTGTCCTGAGGCCTTTCCAGTGGAAAGCAAGTTTTGCAAATTCTAGTCTATACTCTGATGCATTTAAACATTAGATGAATAATCTATGTTCTGATAGCAATTTCATTATTCTTAAAATGAAACATGTATATTGATAAACCAAAAATATTCTTAAAACATACACAAAAATAAGAACGCGAATTCAATGTGTACATTTATCATTTTGCATAAATCATTATATCTTGTGTCCTTATTTACTAAGTATCTTATATCTTATATCTTATATATTTAGCAACATCACCTGCAAGGAGGCAAAGGAGCACCACAGAGGCACTTGTTATGGCCAAAAGCATCAGCCCCAAACCGGGTCACCCAGTCCCCAGCCGGGATCGGTCCACAAAGCCGGTTGTAGCTCGCATCAAACTGCGTCAGTGGCAGGCTCGCAAGCTGTTTTGGAAGTGACCCATATATCTTGTTATGGCTCAAATCAAGTGTCCGTAACCCTGAAGGAAACTCCACCTCTGACAAGTCAAACGACAGCGCATTGTTCTTTAATTCGATCAAAATCGCCTTCTTGTCCTTACCAAACAACACCGAGGCATCTCCAGTCAGGTGGTTGCTGGAGATGTTAAGCCAATAGAACCCGGTCTGACCCAGTGATCTTGGGATTGGACCGGAAAGCCGGTTCTCCTGAGCTCGGAGGACCAAGTTCTTAAATGAGCCGAAGCTCTCGGGGATCGGACCGGATAGTTGGTTATGGTCAAGGCCAAGTTGTTGGAGGTTGGTGAGTAGACCGAGAGAAGCCGGGATCGGGCCGGATAGTTGGTTTTTTGACAAGTCTAGTATAGTCAGCTTTTTGAGCCGGCCCAAGAAACCGGGTATTGGGCCGGATAGGTTGTTATGGAAGAGCTCAAGGTCTTGAAGGTTGGTAAGTTTAGAAATGGCTAAGGGGATTGGGCCGGTCAGACCGGGGAGGTCGTTGAAGTAGAGTGTCTCTAGACCGGTGAGTTCTCCAACGACCTCGGGGATTTGGCCGGAGATCTCGGCGGTTAGACCGATGGTGAGGTAGTTGACTTGGTGGGTCCGGTTATGGCACCCGACGTTGAACCAGGTCCGGCAGCAATCGGTGTCGGGATGCCACGTGGAGAAGTAGTACGCGGTGGGGCCTAGTTGGTTTTTGATTTGGAGGAGGACTTTTTTATCCCCTGGGTTGCAAAGCTCATGAGTTGATGATTGAGAGAGGGTGATCATGAAAGAGGAGGAGATTAGGAGAGAGAATAGAACAAATAAGGTTGCCATTGTGCTTTGTTGAATATGCATGTTTGCACTTGCATATTCATCAGGCAGGGCACTATATATACACATTCATACACGTTGTCCAGGTCACCAATTATAGAATTATGAAAATCTGGTCCAAATTGGAAGGATCAAATCATTTTGAATTGTCTACGTTTTTCAAGCAAATATTATTTTTGTGTCAATTATAAAAACTACCTCTAGAAAGTGCACTAATTGATTTATATTATTTTTTATTTTTAAAATTTTGAATTTTTATGATGACAGTTTCATTTAATTGCATCACATCATTTAGTATTAGTTTGATGTTCAATTTGCCATTGTGTTATAATAATTGTTTTCTAAACAGATTGTCATTTAGGGAGAGGAAAAAAAAAAATCTATCTATAATGCTCTCTATTTTGTCTTATCATTGTGACCGCCAAAATTTTGTTCGGGGTATTAGTTGCCGGGCTCCCACATCGAGAGTACTATTCTGACACGATACAAGAAGAGAGGTTAAAGAGAAGGGGGGAAACAAATAATGGAGGGAGTTACCACCCTAGGGCCCAAAAAAGAAGAAATAATAGAGGGGAGATGAATATTGTAGTGGAAAAAAGTGAAAATAGATTATTAGTTTTTCAAAAATTGATAATTTGTTTCACAATTTTAATATAAACAATGAATTTATCAAATATTTTTCTTAAAATTATTAATATAAATAATTAATACAAATAGCTGATAACTTACAACTTATTACTTTTTACCGAACACCTTCTTGACATACTATATAGTTCAATGGGAATGGTGAGCCCGTACACATATAGGTATAAATAGCCCATAAAAATAGATCATATTTTTCCCAATGCGAAGCCCTAAACCGCAAAAAGGGCAACTGAAAATTTGGAGAAAACATTAGCTGTTTGGGTTTGGGCTACTTGTTTTGTTTGGGCTGACTATGATTCTTCGTGACACATGGGCTTAATTATTATTGATCAGTTTAAACTTTGAGGTACGTAGGTCGAAGGCGGCATTGCATGCCTCCAAATCCTGTGCTTAACATACACGTTGACGTTTACAAGTTGGTGTCCCATTGGACTGCATATTAAAGGGTTTCTGGGCTGATTGCAGCATGAGATTGAAATTTGTTTACATTGTACATGCTCTATTAGAACCAAATCCAAATACATAATCATGTATTATTGATCAGAAAAAGTAATGGAAAACAAATATAGATGCTAAATAGAACAAAAAAGCCTTGTGTCCGAACCCAAATCCCAACCACATCACTTACAAGGGGCCAAAGGAGCACCACAGAGGCACTTGTTATGGCCAAAAGCATCGGCCCCAAACTGGGTCACCCATTTCCCACCCGGGATCGGTCCACAAAGCTGGTTGTAGCTCACATCGAACTGCAGCAATGGTAGGCTCGCAAGCTGCCTTGGAAGCGACCCATATATCATGTTATGGCTCAAATCAAGTGTTTTTAACCCTGAAGGAAACTCCACCTTGGACAAGTCAAACGAGAACGCATTGTTCTCTAATTCAATCAAGAGCGCCTTTTTATCCTTGCCAAACAAAAACGAGGCATCCCCAGTTAGGTGGTTGCTGGAGATGTTAAGCCAACTGAACCCGGCCTGACCCAGTGATCTCGGGATTGGACCGGATAGCTGGTTCTCTTGGGCTTGGAAGGCCAAGCTCTTAAACGAGCTGAAGCTCTCGGGGATCGAACCTGAGAGCTGGTTCTTAGCCAGGTTGAGTCCTTGTAGGCTGGTCAAAAGAGAAAGGGAAGCAGGGATTGGGCCGGATAGCCGGTTTTCGGACAAGTCGAGTATTTCCAACTTTTTGAGCCGGCCCAAGGAAGTGGGTATTCGGCCGGTGAGGTTGGTCCGGGAGAACTCGAGGTCCTGGAGATTGGTCAGCTTAGAAATGGTTGAGGGGATTGGTCCGGTCAGACCGGGGAGGTCATTGAAGTAAAGAACCTCTAAACCAGTGAGATGTCCGACAGCAGGCGGGATTTGACCGGAGAGTCCGGTGTCTTGACCACCAACGGTGAGGTAGTTGACTCGGTGAGTCCGGTTATTGCAACCGATATTTGACCAAGTCTGGCAACAGTCAGTGTTGGGCTGCCATGAAGCGAAAAAGCCAGCGTTGGGGCCCAGTCGAGCCTTGATTTCGAGAAGGGCATTTTCGTCAATGGGGTTGCAGAGCGCATCAACTGATATAGAGAGGCTGATGAACATGAAGAGAGAGAATAGGGACTTGGGTTGTGTAAAGGTGGTTGCCATTGTGCTAATTAAGCAAATGTACGTGGTGGTATTTGGAAGTTGGAGTGCATAATATTGAGGATCATGAGCGGCGCAATATATACATATACAGGCGGCCGTTCAGTTTGTTGTCATAGCGCTCAAAAATTGACTCAACTCGCTCGTGTAAAGACTCGGTCAATCATCCGTGTTACATTATTGTCAAGCTTCGAAAAGTTATTGAATTATTTATAGCTCACTGTTATAAAGCATACATGGGGAATTCTCTTGAATTTTGTGATATGACAAACTTTTATTTAGAACTGTTGTGTTATTGATGGGTTTTTTCATGACTTCGCAAATCACAACTCAATGAGTTACAATTTTGTTATAGTAACTTTACCTTCAGTGTGATTTTCATTAGGGTTTTAACTTGTAATGCACAAAATCATACCTCTGTAGTAAAACTATAAAATGATTGTTTAGTGTATCGGACTGACAACTCAAATATGTGCATAATCCATTATTACATGATAAAATGAAGTAGGAGATGGAACATTATTCATTTATTTTTTACTTTTAATTTATCTTGTCAATAATAAGGTCGTTTAAAATACTCCATTAGCTCCACAATACCTTGTCAAAATCAGTCAAATATGATATGTATCAACTAGTTAAGAGAAATATAATATATGTGCAAACCTTAAAAATAAAAATCTAAAATAATTTCTAATCATTTACAAATATTAATTTTATACATTTATAATTTCGATATAATCAGGCACTCCTAGCTCCATGAAATAGAAAGGAAAGTTACAAAATTTAATATGATCAAGATTTGAACTATATATTATTTAATAGTTTTTAAAAATTATAGTACCAAGTACACATATCTACTTATGTACACCTTAATTGTAACCGACATGAACAATAACAAAATCAACTTAAACAATTAATTAAAATGTTGACCCAATTGTGTTTTTTTTTTTTTGGGGGGGAGTACATAGTGAGCGACCCAAGTCATTTGTATGAAAATGCCAAACATTATCGACTTTGGACCAATCAAACAAGCAGGTAACATGTAAAGCGAATTAAAATTTAGAATTTAATTGTATACACTTTCGATAAAGACAAGGTTGCTTACATCTGAATCTCCCTATACCTCGCATAAACAGGACCCATATATAGAATTAGTTATTGTTGTACATTTGTAAAAGTCAAGGGAGTCAATCTCGGAATGGAGCTGCAGGACTGGTCCACGCTGTACAGCGAATTGAAGGCTTGCGAGTTGCAAATTGCAATCCCGCCAGCGAAGTTTCCTCAAGCTCATCAATAGCTGCTGAAGGTTATTAATTCCTCCAATCATTGAGACAAAAGAAGTCTTTTTAGTTGGGATTGTTTTCCGCGACACTAATTTTGCAATCATTGTCGGAATTCTGATCAGCCACTGGGAAGTGGGAAGGATATTGTAGTAATAGATCTTTCTTTAGGCTTTGTTTTATGTTGAAATGCTGAAGTTCTCAGTTCTCCTTTCATTCATGTAGGAGTTCACAAAATAAAGTTTGATACACAGCTAATATGTTTGCTAGCTAAAAATCCCACTGCAGAAGGCAGCATTTATATTATAGTCTTACGATATGTAACGAACGAACTTTTTTTTTTTTTTTTTTTTTTTTTTTTTTTTTTGGGACGAGGAGACTGGTAAAAATAAGGAAGATTTCGGAGATTAAAAACTTGTATCTTTTGGACTATCTGATAAGGGAGTCTCAATACTACAGTGTAATTTGTATATATAATGCTAAGAAAAAATTGTGTATGAGACCTAGCTAATATGCTTACGGTCTTGATCTTAATTCTTGACCATTGAAAACCCAAAAAGAAAGCACAGAATGAGCTTCAACTTCCGGGAAACATCACTAAAAGTCAAGAATTCACAGTTGAAAGTTTTAAGGGTAGAGAAGAATAAAGAGTAGAGGGAATAAAGATGGGATGAACAAATCAAAGCATCGTATTCCTTCAGGCTAAGCTGTCAACATATGCTTTTCTCTGAAGCTCCATAGTTTTACCTATTTCTTTTAAGATCAGATCTCTACTTGTAGAGCCCCTTTAGGCTTTATCCTTCAAACCCATTTCAGATCACCTCCCTTTGCTTTCCTTGCATATAGCTGCTGTTGCTGAAGAGCTTACAGATATGAAACTTCGGCCTCTTCACGTCAAAAGGTTGTCAAACAGAGGATCTGACTTGGTGATGGTGAAAATTCAGGGCAAAAATGGAAACTTCTGATATGAGTTATCAGCATACCAAGGACTAGAATTACATTTGGTTTTCTTGTTGCTTCATTAGTTCGTTAAACTAATCCAGCTTAACCTTCAAAATAAGAGTCGCAACATGAATGTCAACTTGAACTGAAATGTGAATTGCGAGGGTTTGAGCATTTTGGACAACTATGGTATGAATGAGCATGCTCGGATGGAAAAGAAAAGTCTTCATTACGCTACAAACACAACTCACACGAAGAAAGCTCTACATTTATTGTTTAATTTTTCAAGCCATGCCTTAATACAAAAATGCACTTGCAACAGCTGAAGCCTTTTTCTGCAACATCAGAGCTACCTTAACCCCCTTAAGCATTGTTTTTTGGTACCTTTTCTTTAAGTAGTCACACCTTTCTTTGACAAGATAAGGGCTAGCTTTTCAATATTCCTCTTGGACCACAGGCCTTAGAAAGCAGAGGAAAAGGGAATATGAAGCTGCTAGTGGAATAACAGTGGATGTCATCAAAGTCATCTATGTGCAAAAAATGACTTAATGATATTCTAGCTTTGTTTCAGGATACAGAAAACCCTTAAATATCAGAAGGAATCTCGACCATTATGCCACAACTCAATTCATGAAACTTCTTCATCAACCCGATTCTCCTAAACCTACCACCCCAACAAAGAAACCAACTTTCAGATTTCGAAAATCTCAGAGCTGATGGAACAGTGACTGTCCTGCTTGGTCTCAACTGAAACTTCACTCTGTTTTATACCACCTGAAAGCTCTACCAGGCCATCTGTGCTCAATTTTCTAGAATGGGTGATAAAGAAGCCTCAGCTCCGAACCCAGATGACTTCAAGCTAAAAGACACGAACCCCCAACTAGGGGAGCGATGGCCCCATGGAGGGGTTCGAGGTGGGCATGGATGGATAGGGGCTGATAGAGCGACAAGCACCTATGACCTTGTTGAGCAGATGTATTACCTCTACGTTCGTGTGGTACGAGCTAAGGATCTCCCAGTTAACCCTCTAACGGGGAGCTGCGACCCTTATGTAGAAGTCAAACTTGGGAACTACAAGGGCAAGACGAAGCACTTTGAGAACAAGACTAATCCTGAATGGCAACAAGTCTTTGCCTTTCCAAAGCAGAAGATACAGTCCACGGTCCTAGAAGTCTATGTCAGAGACAGGGACATGGTAGGCAGAGACGACTACCTAGGAAAGGTGGTCTTTGATATGAATGAAGTACCAACTCGGGTCCCTCCTGATAGCCCTCTAGCCCCTCAATGGTATAGGCTAGAGGTTCGTCGAGGGGAGACTAAGTCAAAAGGAGAGGTCATGCTTGCTGTCTGGATGGGGACTCAAGCTGATGAAGCCTTCCCTGAAGCTTGGCATACGGATGCTGCTTCAGTTCATGGCGAAGGTGTTTACAATATCAGATCGAAAGTCTATGTCTCCCCCAAGTTGTGGTATTTACGGGTGAATGTAATTGAAGCACAGGATGTCGAGCCAAATGACAAATCCCAACCCCCACAGGTCTATGTCAAGGCTCAAGTAGGACTTCAGATTCTCAAAACAAAGGTCTGTCCAACTAAAACTCCCAATCCATTTTGGAATGAAGATTTGGTATTTGTAGCAGCAGAGCCATTTGAAGAACTTTTGGTAATTGAAGTTATTAACAAGGTGAACTCGAAAGATGAGCTTATGGGGAAGATAAGCTTGCCATTGACCATCTTTGAGAGGCGGTTAGATCACAAGGCAGTTCATTCTCGTTGGTTCAATCTGGAGAGGTTTGGGTTTGGGGCTCTAGAAGGAGATAGAAGGAATGAGCAAAAGTTCTCAACTAGGATCCATCTAAGAGTGTGCCTCGAGGGTGGCTACCATGTGCTTGATGAACCAACCATGTATATAAGTGATACAAGGCCGACGGCAAGGCAGTTGTGGAAGCAACCCATGGGGATCCTTGAGGTGGGGATCCTAAGTGCTCAAGGGCTTCAACCCATGAAGAAAAAGGAGGGCCAACCGAGCAGCACCGATTCATATTGTGTCGCCAAGTATGGCCAGAAATGGGTTCGAACCAGAACAATCATTCAAAACTTCAACCCTAAATGGAACGAGCAATATGTGTGGGAGGTTTATGATCCTTGCACCGTAATCACGTTAGGAGTTTTCGACAACTGCCATCTTGGCGATAATGATAAAAGCAAGAAAGACACAAGAATTGGGAAGATAAGAATCCGCCTGTCTACCCTAGAAACCGACAGGATTTACACCCATTCATACCCTCTCATCGTCCTTCAACCTTCTGGGGTTAAGAAGATGGGGGAGCTTCAACTAGCAGTTCGATTCACCTGCCTGTCACTCTCAACCATCATTTACCAATACTCACGGCCTCTTCTTCCAAAGCTACATTATGTTCATCCTTTCACCATAAACCAACTGGACAACCTGAGATACCAAGCAATGAACATCGTTGCAATCAGGCTAGGAAGGGCAGAGCCGCCTCTCAGGAGAGAGGTAGTCGAATACTTGCTCGATGTAGACTCCCACATATGGAGCATGAGACGAAGCAAGGCTAATTTTTTCAGGATAGTCTCGGTCTGCTCTGGGATGCTAGCCATGAGCAAGTGGTTAGGAGAGGTTTGCCAGTGGAAGAACCCAATTACCACAGTTCTGGTTCACATCCTATACTTCATCTTAACCTGCTATCCTGAACTCATACTTCCAACCATCTTCCTCTACATGTTTTTGATCGGTGTTTGGAACTTTAGATACAGACCAAGGCATCCGCCTCATATGGACACCAAGCTTTCTTGGGCAGACGCAGTTAACCCAGATGAACTCGATGAAGAGTTCGATACTTTCCCGACCTCAAAATCTGCAGATGTTGTTCGGATGAGATACGACAGACTTCGGAGCATAGCAGGGAGAATACAGACAGTGGTGGGAGATATAGCAACACAAGGAGAGAGGCTTCAGGCATTACTAAGCTGGCGAGATCCTAGAGCCACCTGCCTTTTCACTGTATTTTGCCAAATTGTAGCAGTAATACTCTATGTTACACCATTCCAGCTGCTGGCAATCTTTGCAGGGTTGTATTTCTTGAGGCACCCAAGGTTCAGAAGCAAGATGCCTTCGGTTCCCAGCAATTTCTTCAAGAGATTGCCTTCTCGAGCTGACAGCTTGCTTTGAGGATGCAGTTGTGTTCCATTACAACATTTTGGGTATATGCTTGAGATGTATCTTTTTGGGTAGTTTTACTTCTTTCTCAGCATTTTCATGTCTTATTTCTTCTCAGGAACTATGCACAAATTACTTTTTTCCCTCCATGATGACACAATACTGCTTTGAGGATGCAATCCTTGCCATGTCAGCCCCCAAGCAGCTTGTGATTTCTCAAATATTGAACTTCCAATAGATTGATGAAGCTGACTATTTGAATGTTCTAAAATACAAATTAGAGCAATCGTCGTTTATGATTCAGGCAATTCAGTCTATGATCACACATCCCCTTATATCACCAGCATAGGGACTCAACAGCAAGCAAAATTTGGCAACAGAATCAGTTGTCCCTCCTGCTCTAATTGCAGGTGCCATACAGACACTTGCAGTACAGGGTTCTCTTCGTGCAAGAACATGGACATAGGGTAAAGTTAAGCAAGTCCCATTAAAATGTGGGTCTTACAAGCTAAAGGGCAACAAACCGTACCAACATGATATCCAAATACTTGGATTTGAAACACATTACCAAACCCAGAAGAGCAAAACAGATCTACCATGGAAATTAGAGCTCAACTTGCAGAATGATTCCAACAAAATCAATTTCAATTTTTTGGCATAAATCTAGCTTCAGTGGACCAAACAAACACTCCAATTCATAGGGCACAAACACAAACACAAGCACAAACATGAACAATAAGGCAATGAGCATAAGAACAACGACGAACAATAACATTGAGGGGAATTGCTCGTTACCAAGAATCAAACAAGGGGCAATCTCAAAAACTCGAATTAATTACGGAACTCACCAGTAATAAGGAGACAAGCAATCCAATTTATAGGGGTTCATCCAATCGAAGAGGTTTAGGGAGGAACAAGGTGTCCTCTTGAAGCCCAAAAGAGAGCTCTATGCTTCAGCCTTCAAGAAGACAACTCGTTTCCCCATAAACCTCCCAGCCAAGATAACCTGGCAGCTATCGCATCCCAG
This sequence comes from Carnegiea gigantea, assembly GCA_029747015.1. Lineage (NCBI taxonomy): Eukaryota > Viridiplantae > Streptophyta > Magnoliopsida > Caryophyllales > Cactaceae > Carnegiea > Carnegiea gigantea. Next base: position 1,091,928 of record JAKOGI010000032.1, on the reverse strand, counting down.
CTGCCATACTTGCCGATTCCCCTTCCCAAATCTGGCGCTTCGGCGTCCCTCTGCCTCAGTCTTGCCACATTTATTTTTTTTTTTTTTTTTTTGGGGGGGGGGGGTTGTGGGGTATTCAGCAGTTGTAAATTGTAGCCCTGGGTCAATATCAACGGAATGGAATGGGCCATGAAGACTAGCTTGCACTACAATTTGGACATCAACCCAGCCCAATTCAAACTTGCCCTTATTTTAAAAATGATGCGCAAAGGCTGATATAAATGAAATTAAATTCACGAATTTGGAAACAACTCACAAATATTTTACCAATTGAAATAACACACCCCTCTAGATATGTCCTTATTTATTACCTACTCTTGGATGTATAAGATTGCCATTTAGGATCCGCTTGGGAGGAAGTGAGGGTTAACAATGGTAAGGTTGAGTGAGAATAATACAAGCTCAAGAGATTAGTTATTCTTCCTGTAAACGAAGGTATAATTAGAGCACATGATAGTCAAAAAAAAATAGAAAGAATTAATTATTGGTTGATAATTCATGTCATTGGTTGAGTCTTCATTTATTGTAGAATAAATTTTTAAAAAAGGGTCATTGAGTGACAGTGAAACGTCAGAAATGAGGCATCGATTGACTACTATTACCACAAATGAGTTAAACGTGTTAAATTTTTTAATTCAATTGGACAATTAGCAAAGAGTCATTCATATAAGCTCAAATGAGCTCCAACCCAAAATTAATGGGCAATGGATGGAATAACTCACAAGTTTATATATATATGTTCAAGCCCTTTAATTTTATTAATGTGAGACAACACCCACTTTCATATTCTTTGAATTAGCTTTTTGTCTCACAACTTTATCAGAAACACCTAATTTTACCAAACAGTTTTTCAACAAACAGCTAATTCAAACAGCTAATACAAACAGCTAACTCAAACAGTTAACAATTAACAGTTAATACAAATAGCTAATAGCTGTCTGCCAAATAGGGCCTTTGTATTTTTATCAAATGTGGGACAATACCAACTTTCATACTCCAACACGCTCCCTCACATGCGGGTTACTAACAAGACCCAACACATACACATAATTTTAATCAAATGGGAACGGTTGCAAATCAAGATTGAGCAACCGGCTCTAATACCATGTTAAATTTTTTATATATTAATTGGACAATTAATAAAGAGTCATTCATATAAGTTCAAATTAGGCTTCAACCCAAAACTAATCGACAATGGGTGGAATATTCTATGTTTGGGTAGATGATATTACGGGAGTTATTGCTTGTTATTTCAGGACAGCAACTAATTGTATAGCTTATTTTGTGGAGTATGTTTAGGAAAAGGCATGTGTATACATCTTGGCCACTGGTTGAATGAAAGTGCATAAGTTTCTTCTCCCAAAAACTCCATCATTTGTTTGAACTTGTTATGGTATCAGAGCCATACAAGCTGAAGAAAATAACACCATGACCGACCAACAGATCGTGACTGGCGGAACTTCTCAACGGAAAACCATCTCACCTTATGACATAACTACACTTGATAATCCTGGATTGTTGATTACTCAAGTTCAGCTGAAAGGCGAAAATTATGATGAATGGGCGCGCTCTGTTCACACGGCTTTAAGAGCACCAAAGAAATTCGGGTACGTTGATGGGATGATTACAAAGCCCGCTGATAACTCGACAGACATCAAAGATTGGTGGACCGTTAATTCTCTATTGGTGTCTTGGATTCGAAACAGCATTGAGCCTTCACTCCGCTCAATAATCTCACGTGTAGAGATTGCGGCGAATTCATGGAATGATATACGAGACCGATTCTCAGTGGTTAATGGTCCAAGAATTCAGCAAATCAAATCAGAGATCACAGAATGCAAACAAAGAGGGATGAGCATTGTCAATTATTATGGCGAGCTCAAGTAATTATGGGATGATCTATCAAACCATGATCAGATGCCAATGTGCAAATGCGGAAAGCGTGAGTGCAACCTTGGATCATTGTTTGAAAAGAAACGAGAAGAGGAGAGGGTGCACACTTTCCTCATGGGGTTGGACGAAACAGCGTATAGCACGGGTTCGCTCCAATTTCTTGGCACAAGACCCGCTGCCTAATTTGAACAAGGTTTATTCGATCCTCATATAAGAAGAGCGAGTGAGGACCATGGCTTGAGGCAAAGAAGAAAGAGGAGAAGTGATGGCATTTGTTGTTCGTAGCCGAATGGACAGGAAAGACAAATCAGTGGTATGCTCTCATTGCAAGCGTAGTGGACATGAGGCCGAGTCTTGCTTTGCACTCATCGGGTATCCGGAGTGGTGGGGTGATACACTACGTAACGACGGCAAAGTTGGAGGACGCGGCAAGGGACAGCAGTTCTCACAGTAGCGAACAGGGGCTAGGTGCGGACATGGTGTCGTGAAGATCTACGCAGTTCAGACTACTCCGGCAGCACGACTACGGCAAGCATCTCAGAAGGGAATGGTGTAGGCTCACTTGGACTGAGTTCTGATCAATTACAGGATTGTTAAATCTACTAAACAGTCAGAAAATTTCCAACTTAGAGAAGATGAATGGTAAGCAAGTGTCATGGATCATAGACACGGGCGCATCGAACCATAGGTCAGGGACTTTAAATCTTTTGCATGACTTGCGGGACATCGTGCCGTGTACTGTCGGGTTGCTGAATGGGAACAAAGTCGTGGCCACCAAGGAGGGATCCCTTGTTCTTGATGGAGGGATTTGTCTTGAGAATGTTTTATTTGTGCCGGGATTGACTTGTAACTTATTTTCTGTGTCACAATTTATAGACCATTCGAATAGTATTGTTTCATTCACTCGAAATATGTGTGTAATGCAGGACCATACTTTGAGGATGATGATTAGTGCTGGTGAATGTCGAGATGAATTCTATTATTTCAAAGGGACTCCGCATATTTCGGCTTTGAAAATTGACAAGGTGGCTTCTTTGGATCTTTGGCATCAACGTCTGGGTCATCCGTCTATGCAAGTAATCAAGTTAATTCCTGATGTAGGCTTTTAGAAAAATAATGCTAAGTTGAATAAGTGTTGTGATGTGTGTCAGCGTGCAAAACAGACTAGAGAAAAGTTTCCTGCTAGTGATTTTAGAGATTCTGATCCGTTTGAATTGATACATTGTGATTTATGGGGATCTTATCGACATATTTCTTCTTATGGAGCATCTTATTTCTTGACTATTTTCAATGATTACTCTAGGGCTGTGTGGATTTACTTGCTAATAGATAAGAAAGAGGTGTCCCAGACTATGAAAATGTTTTTCTCCATGATAAAGCGTCATTTCAACAAACAAGTAAAAATTGTGAGGTCTGACAATGGAAAGGAATTTACTTGTTTGAAAAACCATTTTCTTGAGAATGACGTCATTTTTCAAACCTCTTGTACGGGAACACCACAATAAAATGGGCGGGTGGAGCATAAACATCAACATATATTGAATATTGCCAAAGCATTAAGATTTCAGGAAGGTTTGCCTGTTGATTTTTGGGAAGAATGTGTGTTGATAGCTGGCTATTTGATAAATAGAACACCTTCCTCGGTTTTGGATGGAAAGACTCCTTATAGTGTTCTTTATGGTCATGAGCCCACATATGATCATCTCCATGTTTTTGGCTCCCCGTGTTATGCTCATAAACGAGGAAGGTCAAGTGACAAATTTGACAGTCGGAGTAGGCATTGTATTTTTGTGGGATATCCATACGGGAAAAAGTGGTGGCGTTTGTATGACCTCGAAACTCATGAGTTCTTTGTTTCCTAAGACGTCAAGTTCTATGAAACTGAATTTCCTTTTGCTTCTCTCCCTAATGATGACTTGGTTTTATCTTCTACTTTTGAGGATCCATCTATTGATTTTGAGGATTGTGATGATTTGGGAGTTTGGGGGGGGGGGGGCAGGAAGGCAGTTGATCATGTCAAGCCTAGCGCTGTGACAGCACAATTAGTGAATAGTGAGGCTTTGCCTATTCCTAATACTGTTCTGCAGGAATCCATTGCGCAAGATAGGCCTGCCATTTCCAAAGAGGAGTTATTGGGCCGAGGTCACAGACACAAAAAGGCTTTAGTTTTATTGTGTGATTATGTTACTTATTCGATACAAAAATTGAGTCTATCCACATCGACACCCACACCACAACACTCCTCAGGTAATCCCTATCCTATTGCACACTATGTGAATTGTAACAATTTCTCTTTGCAACATAAAATATTTCTTGCAGCAACACATGCAGAACAAGAACCTACGACATATTCTGAGGCAGTCAAAGATGTGCAATGGCGGGAAGCCATGCAATAAGAGATACAGGCATTGGAGACTAATGGAACATGGGTGTTAGAGGACCTGCCACCAACCAAGAAAGCTCTCGGGTGCAAGTGTGTCTACAAAATCAGGTACAACTCTGATGGTACAGTGGAGAGATATAAGGCTCGGCTCGTAATATTAGGGAATCGTCAAATTGAAGGGATTGATTATATTGAGACATTTGCTCCGGTGTCTAAGATGGTTACAGTACGAGTATTCCTGACTGTAGCGGCTGCAACAAATTGGAAAGTTCATCAAATGGACGTTTACAACACTTTTCTTCATGGCGATCTTCAGGAAGAAGTCTACATCAAGTTGCCGCCTGGGTTCCAAATTTCGACTCCCAACAAAGTTTATAAGTTCAAAAAGTCTCTATATGGGCTTAAACAGGCTCCTCGCTGCTGGTTTGCCAAACTCTTAGCTGCATTGAAGGTCTATGGTTTTCGGTAGTCGTACTCAGATTATTCCCTTTTTTCATGACCCATGAAAAATTCATCTTAGTGTACTTGTATATGTTGACGACCTAATTGTTGCAGGCAATGACACTAATGCTATTCAGCAGTTTAAAGCTTATTTGAGTGACTATTTTCACATGAAAGATTTGGGAGTCTTAAAGTATTTCCTTACTGTTGAAGTGGCGTAGCCCAGAAGGATTCTTTCTCTGTCAAAGGAAATATGCGTTGGATATTATTAATGAGGTGGGTTTGTTGGGCGCTAAACCCGCACGTGTCCCTATAAAACAGAATCATTGCTTGGCTCTGTCTACTAGCGATTTTCTTGTTGATCCAGAATCATACCGTCGCTTGGTAGGGCGCATGATTTATTTATGCTTTACATGGCCAGAATTATCCCATAGCGTTCATATTTTGTTCGAATTCATGCAACAACCACAGGAGGATCATTAGCAACCTGCGCTGCCTGTTATTTGTTATTTGAAATAGAATCCCGGGCAAGGCATCCTGTTGAGTAGTACTTGCGACTGGCACCTACGTGGATGGTGTGATGCGGATTGGGCTGGTTGTCCGATGACTCGAAGATCACTGACTGGATGATTGATATTCCTCGGCGTGTCTCCCATTTCCTGGAAGACGAAAAAGCAACATGCGATATCTCGATCTTCCGCTGAAACAGAGTATCACTCAATGGCCATGACCACTCGTGAACTGTAATGGCTGAAAGGTGTTTTATCAAGTCTTGGAGTACCCCACACTACGCCCATGTCTCTGCATTGCGATAGTCAAGCCGCTTTGGACATCTCTCAAAACCCGATTTTTCATGAACGAACCAAGCACATTGAAGTATATTGTCATTTTGTTCGCGATGCTATTGTTCAAAGAGAAATTCATCCTGGATATGTTCCAACCAATGAGCAACTAGCGGATATTTTTACCAAAGCTTTGGGTCCACAACAATATTCATCCTTACTTCACAAGTTGGACATTCGTGATCTACATGCTCCACCTTAAGGGGGGGTATTGCGATATTATTGTGTATTTGTAATTTTGGTAGACAATATTCTATGTTTGGGTAGATGATATTATGGGAGTTATTGCTTGTTATTTTAGGACAACAACTGATTGTATAGCTTATTTCGTGGAGTATGTTTAGGAAGAGGCATGTGCATATATCTTAGCCACTGGTTGAATGAAAGTGCAGAAGTTTCTTCTCCCAAAAACTCCATCATTTGTTTGAACTTGTTAAAACGCTAGAAATGAGGCTCTACCGATATTTGTTTTACGATGTTTAAAATAAAATTTCAGATTGAGATATTCGAAACAAATACATTACTGTAGTATTTTTAATAAAATAAGTGGTTTCTAAATTGTTCTTGTAAGTTTACAACAATAAAGACCTCTATGGAGGGAATATAGGTCATTAAAACTCTTGACGTACGCTAGAGTTTTTGCCTACATAAGTCCTTGACGTTGCAAGAGGATCTTAATTACACACCCTCAACATTTTATTTTTGCTACAATCCTTAACTTTCTGTGAATAAACTTGGACCAATTTATATTATCCCTAAATGTTTTTTAATGCGGCTATATTAATATGATCATAGGTCTCCAACCTACTAACTAATTCATTTAAATGTAGATGGAGTTGGACCATTTACAAACTTTTATTACCGTTCTATAAATTCTATTTTTTGCTTTGATTTTTTGATGAAAGAGAATTAAGTAATGTTACAAAATTTTTCCTACAATTGAATGATCCGATTCTTTGCTTAAAATGATAAAAAAAAAAAAGGCATCATTTTATATATGTTTGATTCAAAGACCCTAACACTGAGGCTTTTGTGACCTCTGTTGATTAATATTATGTACTCTCCTTCACATTCCAAATTGGAAGAGGGATAACGGAGGAGTAAACCTTACTCTCCGAAACTCGAGTAGGCCTTAATGTAGCGTACTCTCCTTCACATCCTCTATTGTGATTGTTCCCCAACAGTGTCAGTTGGCAAGGATTCAACATCCTTATATATATATATATATATATATATATATATATATATATATATATATATATATATATATATATATGCATGCACGGGGTATTGTTGTATGTTCTGATCGATCACCAACTAACAGCTCAAATTCAAGCCAAAAATGATGATTAGCTAGCTATACCTTGGGGGGGAAAAAAAAAGGAAGGAGAAACAAGAAACGTAATGATCAAAGAAGAAACTCCATATATGTAAAGAGAATTTATCATTTATTATTTGTATAAGTAAATTCTAGCTGCACCATTTGACCTAAGGCTTCCTATGTTCTTGTTGTTCACCCTATATATAAAGACAGAGATACATGCATGCAGGTGATTAATAATTCATTCAGGGCGGGGTCTAGATAGCCATAGGGAGCTAAGTGCCCGTAGACGGTGGAAGTACTCAGCGATCCCCAGAAAACACCTTGCCGCCTGCCTCGTCGTTAAGATCTGGTGTAGCCGGTGTAGTGTTTGCTGCCTCAGACTATCCGCCTACATATGTACATGCGTATATATATAATTAAGTACGTGTATGTCACATATAATTTGGTGTTAAGAAACAAAATTGCAAGGTCGAGCTCTGTAATCAACATAACAAGTGCTAAAGTGAATGTGCATAATCAAATTCAAAAACCATTTAAATTGGATTGAACTGAATTTAGATAAATTCTGACCAAGTTAATAATAACTCAATCGAGCACCCGAGAAACCATCATTTCATCATTTTACAAATTACATTCTAAGTGGACTTCTTTTATCAAAAAGCTAACATCGATCCCATCTATGTACAACCAACTCAATTAGTCCAATTCAGATGGTTTTGTGCATCTCAATCACTAAATCAAACATAATTATGTCAATACCTATAATTGTCTCCCCTTTTTTTTCTAAACATAGACAAATTTGATGTGACCTATAATTTAAGTTTTTCAAACCAAAAAAACTTTCTTTAACTTCCTTTTGGAAACACTACTGTATATACAATAACCCAAAAGCTTGTCAAAAAACCAAAAAGAAAAAAGAAACCCTAACGGATGACAAGCACTATTCGCACGTGGGGATTCTTCAAATAAGATGCATACACATCACATGCATGCATCTGGCCTTGATATGAAAATGGAGGGATAGTCAAAGTCAGAAGCAAATGAATGTGAAGTTTGACTAATGTAGGGCATCTACAAACCAAGGCCTTAATATTCACACTAGAAGCCTAAAGTATATGTGCAGCTGGTATATGAAAAGACCCAAAAGGATGGTATGGTTGAAAATAAATTGTAGCAATATATGATCATTTTTGACTTTCAGGGGTAAATAAATGGGGTTGTTGGACTGTCAAAATGCATGGGGGGGTGACTAATGAAGGAGCAAGGCAAGACATTTGGTCTTCTTGGTGTGTTGTTTGTCTTAATATGCTCTAGAAAGTTATGAGAGACCAAAGGGTCTCTTTTGAAAATGGAGTTAAACTTACTCTTCATAGGATTACTACCAAGATAATTGTGACAATAGGAATGATGAATTATAGCCAACCTATACATGAAGAAAACTCAATTGCTTGCAGATCAATAATCAATTAGAATTACTATGTACCTAATTACTTGGCCACATCCTTATCGATGCAGGAAGAACAGGTCTATCAAATATATTCGTCATTTTGACACTACTGATGTGAGAATAAATGACACGTAGCATTATAGGAATTTCAATGCCGTCATCCTTGACGGTATAAGTAGAAGAGTGTTTTATGTTTCGTCATTTCAATTTGACTAATTTACATGAATGCTCAATGGAATGATCATAAGAAGGCATTGTTTCATGTGTTTGGATAAAAATCTAGGAGACAACTGCTCCATTAGGTTTTTCACGTGAGATGAGTTTTTTTTTAAAAAAACTGTTCTAGAACTTTACAATTTATTTTCACATAGTGTGATCAGCAATTAAAGTGTCACTATGATTTTACGCAATAGAAAACACACATTTGACTACTGATTATACACAAGATTAGCATGTACAGTAACTTATAGTCAACTGTGTTATTATTTCTGTTAATTTAATTCATTTATTTGAGACCCTTAACTTTATACAGAACAATTTTTTCCTCTTTCTCTGTCATGATTAGGGGGACATATTAACACTAATAAATGATGGTCATAATTCATTATGAAACATATCCCTCAAATAGTACTTGAATAGAAAGTTTAGCAAAAATTATGCAGACAAGAATATGACTTAGAAAACCGGGAAAAATGACTTGACACAAAGAGAAGGGAAAGTTTTTTTTAAAAAAAATAATTCTTTTATTAAAAAAAAAAGTGAAAAGGCAAAGGGGAGTTATGGGCCATGGTCCTCTAAGTCAAGCGGTTATGACCCTGACATCATGCGGTATGGGCCTAAAGAGATCCACCGATGTTGATGTACATGTGGCCCCCTTCACCTAGCACTTTTGTCCATGTGGCATAACTCTATAGACAATGGTCCAATAACCCCCCCCCAAAAAAAAGAAAAATAATAATGCCCGCGTGATAACTCTCTTCCTTTTTTTTAATAATGAAATTAAATGTGACCTACTGTAGGAGTGCCTAATTAGCATTTAATTGTTTCCTAACCATTTGTAATATATATTGTCCTCTTTTTTTTCCATATATATATATATATATATATATATATATATATATATATATATATATATATATGTATATATACACACTCTTATCTTAGTATCCTCTTCATTCAATTTTATATAAATATATGACTAATATGAGTCAAAAGTGATGAAAACATAAATGAAATGCAACTAATTAATAATCCTAAGCCTTGCACTCAAAAAAAAAAAAAAAAAGGAGCACTCCACAATGAATCTAATGATATTTCTTCGTGTAAAAATGTTCATATTACTTTTTCCAACCATCCAATCAAATGAGTTCTTCATGATCAAATTAACTAAGATTAGTTGTTTCATAAATTTTATTCAAAATGATATATATAAAACTAATCCCTCCAGCCAAAATAGGGCTGAACTATGTACAAATATAGTAGTTGAGAGGCAACAAATCTGAAAAATTTTAAGTAATCAAATAATAAAAAATTAAGTTCAACTAAGTTGGTATAGTGAGTGTAAAAAGGCTAAGAGCCACGTATCCAAGTTAAATACTAAATAATCTAAATCAATCACTATATTAATGTCCTAATCTATCTAGAACGAACGCTAATCTCTTCTATTTTTAATTACTTCTGAGAGGCCATCTCAAAAAGAATATGCGAAAGACGTATATCCTTTTTATTATTATTTTTTTTTAATCCTTGAGCTAGCTGGACTTTTGGAGTAGGTTATCTATCTGATTGGAGTAGGTTTTCCAACCATAGCAGCTCCTAATTCTTTGCTTCTATTTTTGGTCCCACCCCATTTCCCAAATCGAGCAACCTATACCTCCCAAAATAACTGACATTCAGAGAATTTCGGTTAATTTAACTAGTAAAATGTTCACATACTTCTATAACTTAGCTTGTTTAAAATCAATAAAGTTCACTAATTTGTGATAAAGTTATTGTCGTACCTAATTGACTTTTCTGCATCTATAATTTTTTTTATTTTTCTTCTAACATATCAAAAGTCAAGTAACATGATAATGTTTCGAAAGTAAGAAGAGAGAATTAAAGTAACTTCATTTGGATAATAGACTTAATTAGAGAAATTGAGCATATATACCTGTCTGACAAAGTTCTCCACAGTTGACAGCTTGTTCATGGCAAGAGCCATTTGACCCATGTAATTAGCCATGTTAGAAGGGGAGCTCAACGAATCAGAGACGATCACATCGGAGAGAGATTGGTTCAGAGCTTCAAGCCCTTGTGATAAAGCCTCTTCTGTTCCTTGTGCGGATTGTTGCAACCCACATATTTCAATCAGTTGTTGTTCAGACAGTGGTTCGATTTGCTGCAAAATTATCTTAAACGGGGGAAGAAGCAAAAATTAATAATTAATTAACTAAATACAATATTGAAAACAGTTGTTAGGTTATTGTATATGTATGCATGTGTACAAAAATTATAAAGTTGACTAGGAACCAAGAAAGAAGAGATTGAGATAGAGGCGTGCAAGCTTCATAATGTGTAAAAGACTAGAAAAGTACCATATGCTGTAGCCATAAGTAGAAGTACCAGACACGACTTTAGGGTTTGGGCAAGTATGGCACCTATTTTTACCACTTTTAATGGAAAACCTCTCTCAAGATGTCTTTCGTCATTTATGTTCATACTCTTTCATGAGATCTCCCCCTAGCCATTTCAAGATTCCCCCATGCAAACTAAAAATGTCTTATTGTACAGTTCTTATCTTGTAACATCTTTCCGATTTTCGATCTACCCTAATTTGCTTCTTCTCCCCTTCTTAGGTGCGGGCATGACAAAAATGCACTCGTATTCTATTATTTGATGCACATGGCTCAAAATTATCAAAGATGCTCTAGGTATATGATTAAGTCCTACCAAAAAATGGACATCAACGGAAAATTGTAGACAGCTATGTATTATTTTCTCGAAAAGCTAATTAAACAAGCTGATATTACATGCCTAAAATGACCTGACCGTGAAATATAATCTATGCAGTAGAAAAGAGCTCAACCTAAGTAACTTGGTTTCCTAACTTATTTAAGTAAGCATAAGTACCTTCCGAGTCGCTTACCACACACAAAAGAAAAGTAAGGTCCCCCCACCCCCCACCCCACCAAAAAAAAAGAAAAAAAAAAGAAGAGCACATAATAGCAAGGTTATCATTGCAATAAAACAGTACCTTTTCAACTAGGGTTTGGTTTTTTTCTAGATTAATGAATGCAATAATGAGGACATATTTTGTACCTTGATGAGCTCGGAAGGCCGGAAACCGCCGATCCACATGAAGCACCGCTCAGCAGGAGTCTTCCAGATGCCGGAAACAAGGTGAAAGACGTCGGTTTTAGCCACCATGCTCTTGAGGTTCACAACGATGTCGTAATGAGCCAAGCAATTGCCTACGTAGATCTGGAGCTCATTTTCCGGTAAATGCTCCTGCACTGCCGCCCTCAGCTCGCATGTCAGCCGGTGGTGCTCCTCTAGCCACCTTGTGTACTCCAAGTCAAACACTGCAGCATCTATTATAACTTGTACTTAACCAATTTTATACTATTGTACAAAAACTTAATTTTATAACAATTATGGACCAAGTTATAATTAACTTTTTTTTGTTCTAATGAGACACAATGATCGATACAGGCAGAATCGGATTTCGGTCTTTAGTAGCAATTTTCAAAGACGACTTTACCATACAACAGACCGTCGCATATAAACTAGGAATTCTAAAGAAAAATGTAATACCTGAGCTGATGCTAGTAACGCCAACAGGGATTCCTTGGTCGCCGCTCCCTAGTAGATTGCCCCCAAAAAATATACCCTAAAGAAAAATGTACATGCATGCAGTTAATTAATATCTCATCATTGTACATTTAATTGCAATTAATTATATAATAACATGAGTTGACCAATCTTAATGACGCATTTAATTAATGAATAGACTAACCTGAGCTCGGGCTCTTTGAATTTCTTGCTCTAATTGTGCAAGTCTAATCCTACTTGATTCTAACTGCTGAACATAAGCCTGTCGTGACCAATCACACATTGAAAACAAGGGTATATATTTTGTTAGTTTTATTGTTTTTTTAATGACATATGTAGTAAAGAATTACCACTATGTCTGAGTTGAATAAGAAAGCTTAACTTACAATAATGACCATAAAAAAATGCATACTTTTTTTTTTCCAAAAGGTTTGAGTTTTTGACTAACCAACCTTTTTCCTAAGCCTGCTTTTCCTGGCTGCCTCTCTGTTTTGAGCAAGTCTTCTCAGCGTCTAATTACAACCAAAACACAAATCAAAGACATATCTTAAACCGGAGCCTTTACCCTTGAGGTTTGAGAAGTACATTTTTTTCTTCTCTTCTTCACAATTTCAGCTAGTCTTTTATAAACATTAAATTAATTGTATGACTTTGATCAGTATTTGTATTTTAAAATTATTATTGAAAATAGAGCTGGGAAACCGATTGGGTTGGGTCAACCTATTTAATAAACATCGTATCGGCATTGAAAATAGCATATATTTGCTAAAAATTGATAAATAATAAATTTTCACTCTAAACGGTCAAATCGTATCAACTTCGGGTCGAAATCAGATCGGGTTGAGTTCGTGTCTCTCTCAGCAATTTAGAGTCGGGTTCGTATCACATTATCGTGTACGATTATACTTTATAGCTCTAACTGAGAAAGGAAGAAAAGTATCAAAAAGGAAGGGGGAAAAAAATACCAACCTTAGGGTCGGGCGTTTTCTTAAGTCCTTCCTGCCCCGAGCTTTTGCGGTTCGCTTCACGCTGCTCCCAACAAATCCCAAAAAAAAAAAAAAGGAGAACCCAATTACATTTTGTATGATCCCTTTTAATTTTGAATCCCATTGGATAACAATATATATAATTAATAACGATCTTAGTCTTAGTTAATTGATAATGACACATCACGTATATATTTTGATTTTATAGAGATGTATATGTACCTTGACAGATTTGGACGGCTGATTTGGTACATCGCCTTGATTTTTAGGTTTATTATTGTTGTTATCATTGTGGGAAGTATCCATTGGTGGCTTTTGCTCCGATGGCCTCTTCAAACCACTACTGGTATTATTTATTAATTGAACTCCTCCTGCTATCATCAATCCTGAAGAATTCGCCTATATATAAATACAAATTCAGATCAATTAACTTAAAAATTTTTTAAAAAACAAAATCATTAAGCTTCGAATCAAAGGGTTTAATTAACTACGTGCATGTATAGAAGTAGAGTTGAACCTTGGAGGATGGATGATCAACATGCATAGGTTGAGAAGGAAAAATGTTTAGAGTTGGTGGTCTCATTTCTCCTCCTCCTGATGAATTATGATTCTCTGCTCAGTTCCCAAGAATCAATCAATCAATCAATCAATGATCTATATATCCCATCAATCATGAATCTATAACAATGATGAACAAACATTGAAAGCTTCAAACAATAAATCATAGCATACATGCATGCATGTGAGAGTCTGTTACCCAAAGATGCTGATGAATTATTGGAGGATGACTCAACTTTTTAGAGAGAGGAAGATAGAGATTGAAGAAACAAGGAGATTGAGTATCTGGGTGTAGCTCAGCATCAAAGGCATGCATACCAACCCAACTGATAAGGAAGAGAGAGAGAGAGAGAGAGAGAGAGAGAGAGAAGAAGCAAGGGAAAAAAATTACCCAAATTACACTACTAGAAAAAGAAACCACTCTTTTTGGAATAATTTGAAATGAAAAAATAAAAACCCACCAAAAAAAAAAAAAGAAGAAAAAAAAGGACTGGTTATGTTGGCTTATCTCCTAGATGGATCAGATGATCTGGTCAAAGGAGGTAGAGAGTACGGATAGATTTTTCATCAGACGACAGAGTCTAATCAATCATGCTTTTTCAGTGATCATATCAGTACCCTTAAAGAATCTTCAATAGTATTTCTGCTCTTTTTGAACACCTTCAAAAAAAAAGAAAAAGAAAAAGAAAAGAACAGGTGGAGAAAGTACTCACGGAAGCGTGGATCATGAAGGTGAAGTTGATGATTTTGATGATGATCAGATTGTCCATGAAGGTAAAAGAATAGCTCTTGATCTAGCTCAGCTCCTAGGTCGTACGCTCCTGCTTGCTCCTTCCCACCACTGATAATTCCCCCCAACAACAACCAAAAAAAAAAAAAAAGAAAATCAAAATGAGAAGAGAAACATATATACCTAAGCCTAAATGGAAAAAAGAGAGGAGAAAAAACAAAGGGAGGAATGAGATTGAGTACATGTAGGTGCTGCCTCCAGGTAAGGAAGATGACGATGATGGAGATGATTGCATCATGGCAAACCCAGACATATTCTGCTGTTGATGATGATGATGATCATGTTCATGATGATCATACGGTTGAAACTGATGATGATGATGATCTAAGTGGGTGGATTTCAACCAAGTGTTAGTGGCTGTTGCCATGAATAAAATTTCTCTGAGCTCTTCTGCTACTATACTCTAGAGAGAGAAACAGAGAGAGAGAGAGAGAGAAAGGTCGGTTATGATTGGGAAGGGTGATGAGATGATGATGATGATATAAGGGAGATGGGGGAGTTGAATTGAATTGAATGCAGAGAAAACAAAGGACAATTAATCATAATTAACCTCCTTGTACCTTTTAATGGTTTCTCTCTCTAGCAGGCTAACCAAACAACAAATTTTCAGGGAAAATTTGTAAAGCGGTGTTAACAAATTCTGAACTTTCTCTCTCTAGACTAAGAGTATGAGTTTCCACTGTTTGGGAACAAAACCACTCTTTTGGACTTTCTTATATTTCAACGGAGGAGAAATTAAACCCGGTTTTCTGAAATGAAAACCGCTGAAGTTAAGGCCGCTTGTCTGGTGGCTGCGGTTTGCTGTTACAGAGTAAGAGGACGAAAGTACCCTTAGTTGGTCTTCAAAATTACAATGTTGAGAGAGAGAGAGAGGGATGTAAAATGTAATTGCTCGGAGTTGGGAAGACAAAGGAAGGCATGCTGAACTCCAGGTGTCAATCTGGGTCTTATACACATGGGGTGATGGGGATCATAATCTAGATAATTAATCAACTAATCTCGTGGTTAATTAGTTTAAGTTGATAATCAATTTTAATCGGATTTGGATTTGTGCTATATCTTTGGTAAATGGACGTCTAAACGATGGAAAATGAAATGGGATCTTAATTAACCTGTGAACATAGGATACGAATTAAATTGATCACCATGGGAATGCGTCTATATAATGATCCGATGATTTAATCAATCAAGGTTGATTTTAAAAAAAGGTCAAAAAAACAAGAGATTTGAAGGGATATATGTTGGGAGCTTGTCAAATCAACACGCATCCTCTGACTTTTGTTCTTCAATTTAGTCTTTGTTAAGCTTTTACTTAATCAGCTGTACGTATAATGTGATAATACATGACATGTATACATTCGTCATGCATTCATTCACAGGCCTGAATGAGGATAGGGTAACTGTTAAATGATTTGTATGTTTTCCTACTGCTAGAATTTTAACTTCATTCATAAATTTATCATCAGTATATTGGTGAAATAATTTATCCATCATTAGTTAAAAGAAATTGATTAATATAGAATTTCAACTATATATTGGAGGAAGAATTTCAACTATAGATTCATTATCATCAGTATATTGATCTTTTTGTAAGTAATGATACCTATAAAGATAAGACTGCTTACATCTGAAATTTTTCAAGCCTCACGCAAATTGGACACACACTAGAAGTTGTTATTGTATTTAGATGGAGGGTTATAAGATTGTAGTCTTTTCAGTTACAGAGGCCTCAAAAATGGGTTGTAAGTTGTAACTAATAAGATCGCTTAATCTTCAAACTTAGGGTTGTTAAATTTCATGTAGTAAATTAGCTGGATAAGCTAAGACACTCATACATCTTGGCCTTAAAAGATGGTGCTAATAAGGGGACCTTAGGAGGGTAGTTTAGTCAAGCCAGCTCGCGAGCCTTCATAAGCTGACTCGTCTTTTAGCCAACAATGCCTACTTCGTGTCGAGTTCGCGCCTAGTCAAATTAGCTAGGCTCACTTGGTTATCCAAGTCGAGCTTGAGCCTTAAGAGTTTGGGTTTGTTAACTAGCCAAGCCTGGACTAACCAACCCAAAAGTTAATTTAACGAGTCGCTAGCGAGCTTTCACAAGCCCTTTCAATAAATAAAGACTCCCTCCGTCATGTATTTATTGCTAAAAAAATCCAATTCTTTAGTTCTATACTATTATCAAAGTTTACTATTTCTAAATTTTAACATTAGTTTTATTGGTTGAAAACTCATTTCAACAATACAAATACATTTACTACTTATTTTCATGTATTCCAGAATTTCACAACGAGTATGGAGGTTTAAATAGTCAAACTCTTTGTTGAGGACAATTGTTTTGGGTAAGAACTACTATAATGGCATCATGCATTGTCACAACACCACAATAATTTTTTTTTTTTTTTTTGATCTCTCCTTAATTCTTCTCTTTATAATTTAAACTTTCATCTCTTCTCATTGTCATGAAAAGACAGAGGAAAAATAATTGCATCGCTTGTGCTCGGCTAGCACCCCTAGGCCCTAACCATCTTAGTATACCCATGGGACGACAATATAAGCAACCAGCCACCACATATATCAACAAGACACTAGCAATGTCCACTGAAATTACACAGATTTTATGTACGTTCACAAAAATTTTTCTATTTACCCAAAAGCCTTATTACATATTCGAGTTTGACGAAGTGATGTTCATATCCAAATCCTAAACTTAACCTTATATCCGACCATTAAACAGGCAGAGCTTTGGATCAAAGCATCAGAACAACCATGCTTATAGGCTTGAATCTTAGATGAGCCTTGCACGAGTTGTCCCTAGGCTAGAGTCTTGCACAATGCAAGACAGAGCTTGATTTTGCCATGCTCACCGACTCACGAGTTGAGCTTGAGATTGAAAGCAAACTCACCAATGGATCTTCAAATTAAATTTGACAAGTTCGAGGTCAACTTGACTCAAATACATCATATGGGGAATTTATCCAAATTGACTCAAACGGCCATAACGGACAACTCTAATTTCCTTCTATAAGCTAATTAGTTAATGTAAATCAAATCATGGTACTTTAAATTTTCACTGCGATAGGCATGTCAGGGATTGTTTGGAACTTCTTTTAAATATAATTAACAAGAAGTATATATTTTGCTATTCAAATTAAAGTAAACAACTCATTTTATTTGACGATAATTAAACTAGAATAGTTCATTCAAATCACATTAGACTTCCCATTAACAAGCTTTTCTTTTCTTTTCTTTTCTTTTTTTTTTTGGTGGTTGGGCGAGGAGGATGGGGGAAGAGAACATGAGACAAAAGGAAAAGGATAAAGAAAGATAATTGCCCCTCTTTACTATGTTAACTCCTAAAATATATAAACTTCAACCAAAAAAAAAAATGATGAAAAAAAGTAGACATTTCGATTCTTATACTCTTTAATCTCTTACTAACATTGTACTGTCATTAATTGAAGTGACTTAATTAATACGTCTTCAAGGTGTTTCAGTTATCTTTGATGTCCGGTATTTGAGTTATAGAACGTACGTACAGCCTAATCTCATTGTGTTTAGGGAAGCTTGCAGGGAGAAAAAAGCTAGAACACCACTTTTCTAACAGGCTTGATTATCTTATGGAAGTCTCACGAATATATATCTATATATGTACACCTTCCTTATGGTACACACATTTGGGTCACTCATTTGTTGTCTATTATTTCAGAGGATATCCTAATGAGTCAACTAATCTATGGGGAGGGAGAACCATAAAGGTTCGAGCCTCAACCCACCCAACTTTCACTCCCAAATAAATGACAATGAAGAGTTCTCCCACCCAGATTCGAACCTAGGTGGTGGAGGTCGAACAAATATAATAATACCAATCAGGCACCGTTTCATTTGTGAGATTTTATCAATTGAATTAATTAACACCTATAATTTATTAATGTTACCATTCAAAAAGAAAAAGTCACAATCATTACATTAATGAAGATTCACTGCTATCACCTTGGAATCACATCCCATCAATGAGCCACTTGCTTGCCTGATTTAATTTGCTTGCTCACTCATCACCATGTAAGAAGATTCATGGGACAACGTACTCTCTATTTTTCTGTCCTTCAAATTTTTATTTATCTTTTTTTTGTTTTGAGTATGTGTTGAACAGCGAAAGTATACGTACGTAACAAATCATCCTTAGATCAGAGCTCAAATCTACTTCAGAATTGAAATATGATCAAAAATTTGGCATATCTGAACTGATTTATAATGATTGGTTAATCACTATTTCATGCTTCTATATTTTATTTAGCTTGGTTTTTTCATTAATTTGTTTTCTAAAGACGACATTAATGAGTATGATTGCAGACTAATTAAATTTACGCTTAGATTTTCTCTAAATCTCTGTTTTGTGTCAAATGTGGTCTAAACTAAGCAAGAATAGCCTTTAAAAAATAGCAATCACGAGCTGGCCAGATAGGTTCTTAGCTTAGTCATCAGTTCATCACTGCAACGTCATATGATGGCTATCGCGTCTCATTTCATTGTTAGGAATTTACCTAGCAAAATTCTTACACAGAACTACACGAGCCTAAGTTGAAATAATTGGAAGAAATACAGTCAAACTTGATTAGAAGTAACTAATTTTGATCTGAAATGACCATATTCTGTTTGATTAGAGGAACGATATATCACCTAATATCCTTATCTAAATTTAAACTATTTTCAATTTCCTAAATATGATAATATAGAGCTGCTTGACAAACAGTTTTTTAAAGAATTTTTTGGATCAAGACCAGTTAGCTTGTTGACCAAGTTAACAAGCTAATTTAGAATTAACTTTTTATCCCACAACTCTATTAGAAATGAATAACTTAATCAAACAGTTTTTCAATAAACAACTAATTTAAATTGTTAACTTAAACAGTTAATAGTTATTTGTCAAACAGAGGCATAATAGTAGTAATCTACTCTCCTCCCCCCTTTTTGTCTCCTATGGTTCTCTTCTTATTTAAACAACGTACGTATATGGAATCTTCCTATCATCCTTTAATAAAACACTTAGACATGCCCACCAAGATTTACTAGTATTTGATTATCCAATTATGTAAATAAACTTGAACTTTTTTTAATCACCAAATAAACTAAAACTAAGTATACTTAAATTATATATTACGAAATTAAATAAGACTATTTTGTTGGATCCTAACCCAATAAACTGACATATATCCTAACCTAAAATTTAGGTTAGACTGATACTATTGAATGCATTTTACTAAATCAATTAAGTGTAAATACTCCATCATATACAAATCAGTCCAATTAAAATCTATTTCAATTAAAAAAAAAAACCTCATTTTCTCGGTCTTCTACGAAGGTTACCATACCTAATATAAATATACATACGGGAAATAGTCAATTAATACGTCATGTTGAGGCGTTGATGAGGAATGGCAAAATTACAAGTACTATAATACAGCAGGTCCAATCCAACAATATTAGGGGTAGATACTCCCTAATTAGTTGCTTTACGTACATTTGTCAATATAATTATTTTATTTTTAAGTTGCTGTTTTTTTGTTTATCCAATTCAATTAGATATTTTAAATCGCAATATTCTCATTGCAGAAATAGATGATCATAGAAAATCAACGGTGTATTTCTCTGTCGACATAAAAAATTTGTGTACAATATGTATAACATTACCTATTCAACCTGGCAAATAGCTGTTGGATTCGTCTTTATATTGATTGACAAATGACAATAAATTAGATATATCATATACGTTGCTATCGAACATCACTTGGTCAAAAATACGATGCTTTGTTTTTTTTTTTTCCCCTCTAATTAATATGTCCAAATGAAGACACTACAAATATCTACTTTTTTAAGCATCTTAAATTTTTTATATCAATTGGGCCTTTAACAAAGAGTCATATATATAAGCTTAAATGAGGTTCCAATTGAAAATCAATTGACTATTAGTGGAGTAATTCATAAGCTTATATACATGCTCAAACCCTTTTATGTCAATTTACATTAATCAACTAGTATAACAGCTAAATTTATTGAATACATTAGTTTTAACTGCTAATCTAAATAGTTATCTGTTAAGAGCTAAACTAGAAACGCTATCCGCTATGTAAACAACCATCCGCTACCTGAACCGCTATTCGCTACCTAAATAGCTAATTTTTCCGAACAGGACCTTAGTCATATCCCTTTTGGGCCTTATAGGTTTATCATCCCACATATAAGGTTTCAAGTTTATGTAATGAATATTTGAAATTACTAGGGTTACATTTGCTAGAGTATAAAATATATTCTCAGACCTTTAATTATTAGTTTAAATTTTTGGTTAAATTAGGAATTGAAATATATTATTGGAGCTTTTCTGAATGAAACTCGAATATTAACCATCCCCATATTGAATTATTGTACAAAGTAAAGGGAGACATTTGTAGTATCAACGCTTCAATTCTAATGGATATTTGCATCAGGGGCATATCAAAATATAAAACCTATTTGTAAGTATTTAATTATTAACACAAACTTTTAGTTGAGTGGTTCTTAATAAGATCAACCTGTCTCAATCAAATCGGTGCAAAGCATAGCTTGATTTTAGTGCTTGTTTTGGATCATTAAGATTGGATGACAGGGCAAGGATCAATTATTAGTTGCAAATTGATAGCCTGTGAACTGTGATACCATTGAACACCTAGCAATCCAAAGATGGAGATAATAAGCGGAAACATTACTTGAACTAGCTTGGGTGAGGCCCAAAACATGGGCTGATTCTACCACACCATGCCTCCCCCCCCCCCCCCCCCAAGGGCCCCCTTTTAGTCTGTTTTGATCCCGAGGCCCAAGTGCAAGGTATTTTACGGATAAAATAATGCATGAGCATTGCCGATTCAGCCGTGACGAATGGTTGTGTGGTTCGGACACTGATCGGGTTAAATTCAGATTGAATCATGTTTTGAATTAAACAATATTTCGGTTTGGTTAGGACTTAGTATCTAACATTTTTGATTTGGGTCAACTAATTTTTGATTCAATTAGCCTACTATATAAAAAGAAGTAATTTTGTATGAAATTTCGTGCCAATTTCAATTTAGTGCGGGTCAATCCAGATTTCAAATCCACTTTTAGGTGAGCTTGTTTTGAGTTTCGAGTGTGGCATAAGTTGGGCCATTAGTCACATACCTTCCTATTATTTAATAATAAAAATTAATCATAAGATATATAGGATTTAATGATACAAATACAACAAAAAATATAAGTTAGATATTAATTAATAATAAAAAATATATTATTGGTATAGAAAAGATAAAAAAGACTCACTTTAATTTTGCATCAACAAAATAATATAATAAATTAATTTATTATTTGCCTTTTTAATAAAAATATATTATCTTAATAATATATTAAAAATTATTTAACTCACACCCTTATATTGTAAGGGTATAACTCTAGTATTTTAAATAGACTGATATGCTTGATTCAATGAATATTAATCCACTGTTTATCCCTCCAAAAGTCTACCTAGACATCCATTACCATTTGCCAGTTAGACGTTCAATTCGGGATTAAAACTTATAAGACCAATTCATGCGAAGTTTGGGATATTTTCCTTGGCACGGTCAACAAAAGTTGCTCACCCACCATTACTTGGTCTTGGCAGCTGCTTCGAAATTGAATCAATTTAAAATGGAACCGAATGACTCATTTAATTATTAGATCCATGGAGACATCCAATTGTTATAAAAGCTAAGGGTGCAAAAATATGTATCTTGTAAAATGATAAGTGTCTTGTCATAAGACACTCTTTAAGTGTCTTACTTTTGCTTAAAAATCATATTATTATATATTTAAATTGATAAAAATAGTATAATTAAACAGTGAAAGCACACTACAAGTTATAAAATATTTTTATCCATAATCTACCACCTTTCTAAAATACATATATCAGATGCCCTCGCAGATAGGGTTGATCCGGTTATGATCTTATTTAATATTTTATCAACGCAGCTGACAAGTATTTAAACTTAGCAAATTCATAACTAAGTATAATCATTAAAAACTGGTGATTTTAAATGATAGAATATGTTAATTTTGAATTAAATAAGACATTTAAAAGTATCTTATTGTAAGACATATATCATCACTCATGTATCTTTTTGGTGACCTAAAAACATTTATAAGAGTCCTCCTCAGTTATTGGTCTTATTGTACTTGGAGAAGATACAATAATTAGACTGGGACAGATAACCCAGCTGTGATGGGCCAATCTTGCCAGCCTTCGGGCCGGATCATGACCCGGCAAACACCACCAGGCAAGTGCGCCAAACCTACGCCACCTACTTCTGCTCGCCGCCGGTGACTAACGGCACGGCGGCGGTGCTCAACCTCAGCGGGTTTGAAAAGGGCGAAGACGGCGGCGGTCGGGCCCGGTGTGACAAGAAGTACCACTCGGATGACACACCCGTGGTGGCCCTCTCCACGGGGTGGTTCAATGATGCTGTTCATTGTGAGCAGGTCATCCTCATTAGGGGTAAGGGTGGTCGGACCGCCCAAGCCGTGGTGGTGGATGAGTGCAACTCCCACGTGGGTTGTGACAACTCCGGTGACTATCGGCCACCGTGTCCTAACAACGTGCTCGCCGCCTCGAAAGCCGTGTGGGCCGCCTTGGGCGTGCCCGAGAATTCTTCTCTCTATGGTGAGATGGATGTGACTTGGTCTCCTACTAATAAGACGAACCCCCGAGGGAGTTATCAATTGTCCCAGATACATAGAAGTAAAATCATTTTCATTGCTGGCATAATTGGACCATTAGTCGCAGCGGCTTTAGTCACTATTGGCCTAGTTGTTTGTATCCATACGAGGCGACCACGTTGGAAGGAGTTAGATGAAGAACAGTGGGAGAACTCCCTAGTGCTTCTTTCGGAGTTGCCCAAGAGGTTCACCTACAATGATTTGAAGTTGTCGACTGATGACTTCAACGAAGAAAAGAAGCTTGGTGTTGGGGGCTTTGGCTCGGTTTTTGAAGGCACATTGAACGACCGAGACAGGACTAGGGTTGCAGTGAAGCGTCTAGATCGTTTCAAGCAAGGAAAGAAGGAGTTCTTGACAGAAGTCAAGACTACAGGAAGTGTACGTCATTTCAATTTAGTGAAGCTAATTGGATTTTGCGCCGAGAAAGAGCATAGGCTTCTTGTGTATGAGTACATGAGCAATGGCTCCTTGGATAAGTGGATATTTAGGAACAATGAAGGTTCACTTCATTGGGTCACGAGGAAAAGAATCATCCTTCATATTGCCAAGGGACTTTCCTATTTGCATGAGGATTGTAAGAGCAAGATAATTCACTTGGATATTAAGCCTCAAAACATCCTCCTAGACCATGACTTTAATGCTAAATTGGCAGATTTTGGCATGGCAAAGTTGGCCGATAAGGAGGAGAGCTTCGTAGTCACCCAAACGAGGGGGGCGCGAGGATACTTGGCCCCGAGTGGCTAAGCAGAAAGATAACAGAAAAGGTCGATGTTTATAGTTATGGAATTGTTGTGCTAGAAGTTGTGTTTCAGAGGAGGAATTTCAATGTTCGACAACAAGAGGATCGTACCTTAGTAGAAATTCTGCGAGAGAAGCTGGACGCCAATCAATTATGTGATGTGATCGAAGAATGCTGTGACAGTGATGAAGAGATGAGGAACAACATTGGAGAGGTAGAGAAGATGATTAAGCTTGCAATTTGGTGTCTTCAAAAGGAACCAACTAGAAGGCCTTCCATGTCAATTGTTGTGAGAGTTTTAGAAGGTACAATAGCTTTGGAGCATATGATTGACTCTTCTTATGCAACTTTAATTCCTTCAGATACACCTGTAGAAATCAGTTCAAATGCAACATTTGATGTGTCATCTACAACGTTCCCAAGATGAGGCATGCTTGCATTGTGCAATAATGAATTCATTTTTGAAAATTGGATGTAACTTAATTATATTTCCTCAATGTATAGTCATGCCATGTTAACCACAAGATCTTAGAAAAAACTCGTGTGCAATTACATGTAAGTGTTGGAATGTATGAAAACAAGTATAGATGAAGGTAAAACTATAAATAGAGGGAAGAAGGAAAGAATAGGGAGGGATAAATGGGAGGTGACAAAAGGAAAGTGTTGATATAAAAAGTAACCGCAAGCGTACGATGTCTAATTTATAGTGTGATCCAGCGAGTATGGGCCGTCCCATGAATACGGTAGAATCAAATTTAACCACTCGATTAGCTCCACTATTAGTAACAGTTAAATTTTTCTAGGAAAAAACAACGACTACAAACAAAAAATATTGACTATAAAACAATAAACAAATAAAAGTACGAATACTAATTGGTCTGCTAATGACTAATTGACAAAGGCTGGTTAAATACATAAATTCATATGCCAGACCCATTGCCACAAACACCAAGCAAATAAAACACCACCGAACTCGGACATTTTGTGAAATGCAAGCATTAACATTGAATAACTAGAACCATGGCCGACACATATTCAAAATTTGTCCAGAAAAAAAAAAAAAAAACAAGTGAAACGTCCCAACTAAATGAGCAAAAAGAGAAGATAAATTATAATAACAAGACTAGAAATAAACCCAAGACCAGAAACAACCCAGAAGAAGGCAGAGAAGAACGAGAAACAGAGGCGAAAAAACAGAGGAGGAAATAAGCAAATACTAAACTACTAAACTGCTTCCCTAATACTGACCTGCTGATTTCACAAAGCACAATAACAAAAGCAAGAAATTAGTTCAATAATCCAAATCACCAATACCACAATAAACAAACAAAATGCATCTAAATCAAAATGAATTAAACAAACAGTGAAGGTAGGAGGAGGAAACAGAACAGAGGAGGTAGAGCTCACGGCTGTCCTAGCCACGGAAGCTCGACCCAGAAATTTCCATGCTCTAAAATTCAAACCCAGAAAAAAATTGAACAAAACAGAGAGGGCAGAGGACGACAAACACCAATTGAATTCAACCAAATGAAAACCAACCAAACTAGATCCAAACACAGAAGAAAATGAACACCATAAGGGGACCAATCTGTGTCCTATGAACTGAATCAAAAAAAAAAAAAAATCACAAACTGAAGGTTGAATGAATTTTGTGAAACTGGCACTAAAAAAAAAAAAAAAAAACAGAGAATCGACAGAAGCTCAAGATTAAGTATGGCTGTGAACTGCTGCCCTTAGCTTCCCATACAAACCCTATTTATACAAAAATTTACAGCCCTAATCAACCTTCTAACTCCCATATAATCTGGTGACTGCTCCCGTTTTCTTCGCTACCCATGATTTGTTTCAATTTGAGCCACCGACGCGTTCAAGCTTGGCGAAAAATCAGGGATTTGCTTACTGGGTCTTGTTGGATGGAGAGACTGAGCATCCAAAAATCTGGGCTGTGAAGATTTGGTGGTTGAAAGCATGAAAAAAATGGGGACGAAGATGAGGTGTGGGTGATGGGAAGACTAGGCGAAGAAGATGAACCACGACTACGTTCTGGTGTTAGATGAAGAAAAGGAGAGAAAAAGGTGCGGAGGGAAGGGGGGAGTCAGTTGGGTTTGTGTAAGAAATGGGCCAAGCGGGCTGACAGCACAGTCACATGTTGTGCACGTGACATGGGGGAGAGGATGAGGCTGGCGCAGACTGGGCCAAGAAGAGGCATGGCGGACTTCTGAAGCCCGAGCACTTGGGCCGAGTGCTAGATTGGATTTTCTTTTTTCATTTCTTTTTCTTCTTCTTTTATTTTGCTTTTCTTCTGGGCTTTTTGGGTTGTTGGGCTTCATACAAACTGACCCAATTCATTTTTCCTGCAATTTTTCAGATTTATTTATTCCATAACCTGCAAAACAAAATAAAATCAAGTAAACATCCTAATTTGATATTTATTCGAGCATAAAATAAGCATAAAGGGGCATACTAAAATGTCATATTTTTGGCACAAACAGAGAGCGCAGTCAAATAACTCTTATGTTTAAATTCAGGTGTCAGGTGATGATATAAAGTATTTTCTAGTGCTATTTTTGGAAAGGGATCATGACTTGGAGGGGGGGTTGATTTTAGAGAATAGCAACTTAGGTTTAGAAATTTAGAAGTACCATGTAATTTTCAATGGTTGAATGTATAATAAAGATTTCTTTTTCGGAGGAGGGGTTTTGTGCCTCAAAAGTTACCAAAGTCGAGTTATTGTCAATTTATAGAGGGTTAGAGTTCTTCTATCATATATTTTTTCTATTTACAAGACTTGAACCGGAAATCTTATTTAAGAAGACATATACCAAACCATTTAAATCGACCTACTAGTATACAATACATTGCCAGGCGTTTAGCTGCTTTTGTTAGAGTTGATATATAGCACTTCATGATTAAGTACCTTCTTTTCAATTGTAAGTAAAACAAAACAAAAAAAAAAGGAAAAAAGAAAGAAAGAGTGGAGGAATTCATCAAAACTATGTAGAAAGTCCAGCTCAAGCGATGCACAGTTGTGTTGGCAAATGGCAATGGTGCTTCCATGAGATACTGGGTGGTCCAGTTTTTGGGGCGTATTATTTGAATAACCTTACTTCCCGAGTCGTACCCAATTTTCTTTCAACATTATGACAGTGTAGCTAGTATAAGCAGGAATGGGGTTTCTTGGAGGTAGTTGTTGCCTTTTTGGGATAGCCAAGGCCTATATCATATATTCGAGCATTTGTATTCCCATATAACATCTAGGCAATTATATATTAAAATATAAAATATATGACAAATACACCTCAAAAAATATATATAAAATAGATATGGGAGCATCTGCTCCCGCGTGTACATAATAATTTACCTAATTTCTTATGTACTCTCGGGAGCACATACTCTTATGGTCACGTGCATGTATTTTCCACGCGTATGTTTGTCATATATTGATTTTTAATATATATTTAATGATATGGCTTGTGGGATTATATACTTTCAGAAGTATGATATACATATTGTGTTGGAACAATATGTCTATCATATTTCTAGCAGTACATACTTTAAAAGTCATGTCAGCAAATATATATTAAAAATTAATATATGACAAATATACGTGTGAAAAATACATATATATGAGTAATGAGAGCATGTGCTCCTGGGAGTACATAAAAAATTACCTTGTTGGGATGGAAATAATAATAATTTTTATTGTGGATCCTAATATTATAGAATTTAGGAAGATTCAGATGTAGATAATTTTACTTTTATAAACACTCGTGTAAGTAGAAAGACCAATTCTAAAAGACTTACAAAAAATTTTTCAAAAATATTTTCTTAAGTTGAAATCCTTTGTAACAAAAGAAAAATAGAAACATTAAGCAAACAACGTACGCAATCTTTATAGTATAAATGCTAGAATAGGTGAATGCTTCAGAATTCAGGATTTCACATTTCCTTCAATTCTATGCATTCCCGCCAAATTGCTCAGGGCAGTTTTTCAATTTCAAAGTGCCGCCCATTTCATGCTGAAAGTGGGGTAACCAACCAATCATCCAAAAAAAAAAAAAATTAATTTCACAATTTCAGAAACCCAGGCAACCAACACTGCTACCAAAAAAAACAAAAAAATAAATTTATTCACCCATCTAACCCCCCACGTTCCAACCCTAGATACCCCATTTGAGTACAACACATCTACCCATTACTCTCTCTGTTAGAGCGGGATTCATATTATCTCTCTGTTAGACGGCTTGCACCTGTTCCGTACTGGTAATTATCAGTATAATCTACAATTTTTTTTCATCATTCGAACAACTACTCTGGATACATTCTAATTTCTAATTTGTGTGCCAGATTCATATCACCTCACCGCTAGACAGCTTGCACCTGTTCACTACTGGTGATTATCAATAGAAGGTACAATCTTTTACATCATTGAAACAACATTTCTGCAAACATTCTAATTTCTAATGTGTGCCAAATTCATATCACCTCTCTGCTAGACGGCTTGCACCTGTTCGATACTGGTGATTATCGTTGGAAGGTACAATTTTTCTGCAAACATTCTAACTTCTAATTTGTGTAGTGTCTCTTACTAAGACAGACTCGAATTGACAATTGCAAGTTGGAGGATTACCGCATACAATCTTTTCGGTTATACAAGTGATTGCCATCATAGTTTACGACAAGGTACCCTCTTCTCACTGATAGAGATCTCATTGTCATCGCAGTTTAAGCAATTGTATCAACACATTCGGATTTGCCTTATAAGACAGATTCTAACCACAGTACCAATTATTCTGTGAGCATCTTCACAGGTTCTACCCTTCTTGTAACATATTTTGACGAATAATATTTGCACGTCTAGGACACTTGGATCCAGACAAACTCCACAATCAATTTACAGTCAAAGGTATGACACTACCCTTCCCCACTTAATAAAACTTGAAAAGCTTAATACGTCAACGTATTCTTACTTTCACACGATCGAATTATTGTTTAGACTAAGACTTATAACATATTTTGATGAATAATATTTGCATGTTTAGGACACTTGGATCCAGACAAACTCCACAATCAATTTACAGTCCAAGGTATGACACTACCCTTCCCCACTTAATAAAACTTGAAAAGCTTAGTACGTCAACATATTCTTACTTTCACACGATCGAATTATTGTTTAGACTAAGACAACAGACTCCCGCGTTTGTGCATAGGTATGAATTACAATATCAAGACAAAACTGAAATTGGATGTGCAAATTCTAACCGTGTGTGTGTGTGTGTGTGTGTGTGTGTGTGTGTGTTTATACACACGTAAATATTTCGTATATGTATCTACACATATATTTAGGTTGGACTAATGAATTTCATCCAAGGAAATCAATCACAGAATCCAATTTAAGCATGTTTAGCATAAGAACATTAAACATGACATCCAATGCTAATTTTTATCAAAGCAAATCAATCACAGAATCCAATTTAAGCATGTTCAGCATAAGAACATTAAACATGACATGCAATGCAAATTTTAAGTACCTGCCAACAAGTTAGACATGAATATTTCATTCCCCAAATTCTAAAAAAGTCCAATTAAGATGCTTATATCTGTGAATTAACATCATTTGCAACATAAAATTAGATTAGGATTTGCACACATTTCAAATATAATGACCCAAATCTAATCTCTTCAACACGTGAGAAATTGCATCAACTACAATTGCCAAAATATGTACTGATGTGATGTTCTGATGCACCAAACACAATACAAATCTAATTACTTTTTGCATCCCAAGTTCTAATTGACTACTTCACCCGAAGTATTCTCACTAAAACACCAATAAATTTGTGGGAGAACAGTTTCAAATTTAATATTGTAGTTAGGCCTACATACTACCAGATAATTACTAAATCACATAATATTGTAGATATTTTCACAGAAAATCAATCTCCTACAAGCACATAATTTCAGTTTCAATTTTCGTACCATATCTAAAAGGAAATACAGAAAAACAAACACAGAATTAAACATGTACAATCAAGAACAACATCAAACATGACAACCAGATCGAAACCAAGAGCAACATATACATCACACAAACCAAGAACTAAAAACAAGTAAACCTCTACACATTATTGCTTTACAATTAAACAATGGTGATGAATGCTCGAAAACACAACGCTAGAGCACATAATAAGAGCTGCCCAGCACTTTATTTTAAAAAATTAACAACTTTGGTTAGAAACCGGCCTCTACCATCAGATCCACAGTGGAGGGGTGGCGCATGTACAACACACGCCGCCAACGAAGGCGTCCCTTTGATGCCTTATTCCTCCTTCGTCCTTCCAAACCCCCGACCTGCCCAAAACATGCAGGAAACAACAACACCACCATGGAGACGGATTCGCGTAGACCGACGCGCCTCCGCCGTAGTGGAGTGTTGGCTGCGTGGGTGTCACTGTTGGACTCGGCTTTCACCGAGCTACAACTTGGTGGTGTTCTATTTTTGAGGAGGATGTGCGAAGGTGGTGGACGACGTGGCTTACATCACTTGATCACAGAGATACTTAAATCATTCATTATGTGCACATAATAATAATTTACATCATTGACTGATAATTATAGACTAATCAGCATTGAAACCATAGCCACACAATATTGGTTTCCTATTACATGACTACATGTTTAGAACGATTATTTATCTTTTAGTAGATTTGACTTCCACATACATATACACATCATAAAGACATAAATACAATAAAGAGCCCATTCCAAGGCCCACGACAGAACAACCATACTAAACCATACAAAATAACACTACGAGTAAAAAATGGACTTGGGCAGAAACAACCAAAGCTTCCACATTTCTCCTAACAAAATAAAGTTACAAACAAGAGGACTAACCAAGGCAATTAACACATGAAACACATATTATATAGTATTATTCGTAAGTTCAACATGTATATTCTATTCATTCTAATTGCATCTGAGATATTTAAATATCTAGAAAATTAAAATTTCAAAAACTGCATGAAGTTTTACCTCCATTCAATATAATCAAATTACTTTCATTTAAATTTAAATAATTTCATTCGCCACAAATAAATAACTATATGGAGTTTGTTACTCTCTTTCTGTTAGTGATTCCTTCATTTTAGTGATCCATTAAAACTTCATTCTTTCATTGTTATTTTTTATTTCTAATTACAATCAAATTAATTTCATTTAAATTCAAATAATTGCATGAGTAACTACAGCCAAATAATTATAAGGACTTTCTTAGTCTCTTTGTGTTGGTAATTCTTTCATTTTGTTGATCCAACCAAAAGTACTTCTTTCATTTTAATTTTTTATTTTTTAATTGAAATCAACTTAAAATTTAAATAATAGCATGAACATCAAACACAATCAAATAACTGCACAGAATTTGTTACCTTATTTGTGTTAGTAATTTTTACACCTTCATTTTAGTTGAACCAAGTCTCTTAGCTTTGAACTGAATTGTTTCTATTTAGTTTGTAATCTTTATCTACAGATTCTGCGCAAACTTCATATAAATCATATAGTTTATAATTTAGTTCTTTAACATATACAAAATCACCATGCTACAAACCAAGATAATCAATCCAGATCATCAGCTGAAAAACAGTCCTGCGAACATATCAAGGTTCATCACAAGTGTCACGCAAGCCCAGAAAATGCATGGCAAATATTAAACATCATGCTAAATCAGAAGATAACAACCAGATCACACAAATCCACAAACAGAGATTTACCTTACCCAGCTAAAGAAGTGCGTGAAATTCGTCAACATCTCCAACCGAACAACCAAAAACTAAAAACCAAAAAGCAACCCAGATTAGACAAAACGGTTCAAACGAACCCAGAAACCCAACTCAAATATCAAACATACAGTTAGAAATGTA